>VZRI01006303.1:115075-137973 GCA_013397515.1 Upupa epops
CGCTGGGGCGGCGCAGCAGCCCCCGAGGCCGCGGTAAGGAGAACGGAGCGGAAAGGCCCGACCAGGGGTGGTGGAGGTGGAGGGGGGGACACCAGGGATCGCGCTGCCCCAGTGCTACAGAAAAAGACTCTTTCGGAGGTTGTTTCTTGGATTTTTTACTAAGTTCTTTGGGGGTAAAAATTATGAGGGGAGAGGGATGCGGGATGTGGGATGTGCCCCCTTGTTCTGCTTTTGGAAGGGAGAAGGAAAGCGAGGGTGGAACCGATGGCCCTTGGGCGGCCCCTACGGTGGCCGATGGCCATCGGTTTCCCCTTGGCCTGTGTAGGGATGAGCATCACCATTCCCATGGCACCCACTGTACCTGGCGACCAGCACCCAAACACCACGTTGCTGTCGGCCTCTCAGACCCTGCAGAGATGCTGCTGCGGCTGTGGTGGGGGTAGATGACATCATATTTCATAAGCCCCCATCCCCCTTACTTATCTGGTGGTCTCCAGCCTACTCGTGGTCATCCTGTGGCCATTATTGGATGGAGCACCTCGCTTTTGTTCCCTTTGGGCATCTTTCACATTGACCCTAAAACCTGCTCTCATTGTCCCACGTATCTCCCTGCTCTGTGTGCGGCTGCCTTCTGTGAGGGGTTTGGAGGAGGGTCTCTGGCAGGCACGGGGAGCAGGCAGGTCCCTATGTCAAGGCCTCCAAGTGCTGGGTGACAGGGCACTGTGACCACAAGAAAGTCTACGAGATAACGGCAGAGCTGGCTTTTCTCCAGGGGGCAGGTTTCTGGGAAGGTTGAGAGGTTGGAGTGCTGCTGTGTGCCAGGAGACCCTTGAAGACTCCATTGTGCATTCTCTGCAGAGAACCAAAGTGAGCTCAATTGGGGCATCAGCCTCACAGTCTTTGCAGCACCAAAGTGCCTGCTGGGGCCAGCCCTGCAACTGGGAGAAGGCAGACAGAGTTGGAAGTGGGGATCCTGCTTTGCACTTCAGCTCCAATCCCCACTCTCAACACTGGTGCTGCCATCACTGCTGGCTTGGTGCCCTGTGACTCCCTGGGGAGCCCCAGAGGCCTGTGCTGGCACCTGCTGGTGGGCTTTGCCTTAAGGCTGGTTGTCAGCACCCTTGGGTCCTAGGTGCGCTTCTGAAGGGGAGTCCTGCTGCAGCTCCCCACCCTCTCAGGTCACCTCACCTCAGCAGCACTGGCCTGCCCAGGGTCCCCAGGCCCTTGTGAGCCTCCATGTCTGTTGCTTGTAATTGTCTGGATCAGTCCTAACAGCTTTACTGGGAGTGGGGGCTGGGGCATGGCCATGTTGTCACCTCAGCCCCAGCACTGTTAGGGCTGGGAAGGGCCAGACAGTTTGACTCTGGTCATACTCTGGTGACTCTGCCAGCTGCCTTCCAGGCAGTGCTCTGGCCCAGCTCCAGGTGTCCTGTGAGAGATAAGGGGACCCCAGCTGCCAGCAGCTCACAGTGTCCTGGAGGGGTGCCTCACCACCAGCAGTAGAAGGAGAGGACCTGTGTTGATGATTGAAAGCCAGATCCCCTGGTTACAGCAGGGACCCTTGCTCAGGGCTGGGACATTTCACTCGACCCAGTGAGGTGTCTGTCATGCAGCTGCTTGCTCTACCGGGTGTCCTGAGGAGGGCCCCTGCGAGCATAGTGCTCACTGCTGGCCCCTTTGTGGTGCTGCTTGCTGAGGTGTAGTACTGAGGGGAGAGCAGGATAGAGAGCAGGGAAAATAGGTGTCTCAGACAGGAGTGGCTCGTGCAGGTACCCATGATACCCTTGGGACACCCAGGTTGGATGTGTGTTTGGAGAGTATGACCTTCTCCAAGGGCTCCATCTCCATGGAGGCTTTTTGGCACCCATGAGGTTATCTGTGGTCCCTTGCTGAGGGAGGGACAGTGTGTGAAGTAGGTCTAGCCTGGTCTTGGTCTTGGAAAGCAGGAAAGAGACTTGCTACATGGGCCTGGGGGCTTCTTGTGTCTTCATGGCTGTGCCTTCAGGGCAGGAGTCTAAATGTGGAACTCCACTTGGGATTATCTGTGGCATACTGACTTATGAGCCCATCACCTCTGTGTCAGGCCTGTGCTCCTCCCACTGCCCTAGTGTCATTCATGTTGGGGCTGAGGGCTAACGTCCCAAGTGTGGGGTATCTCAGCAGGATCGGGACCGTGGCTGGAGCCGCCCCTCTGCCCCACTGAGTGCACATGTCCGCCTGTCCGTGCCCAGAAGATGACCAGGCTGCTCTTGGGGGTGACTCTGGAAAGGATTTGCAAGGCCGTGCTGCTGCTCTGCCTGCTCCACTTTGTCATCATCATGATCCTCTACTTCGATGTCTACGCGCAGCACCTGGACTTCTTCAGCCGTTTCAATGCCAGAAATGCCTCGCGTGCCCAGCCCTTCTCCAACTCTACTCGCCCTAATGGCACAGTCCCCAGCTATGGACCAGCTGGTGCTGAGGCCCCGTCCCCTAGCATCAAACCTAGCACCAACCAGTCCACCACTGAGAAGCCCTTGCAGCCCTGCCAGGAGACGCCTCCCGGCTTAGGTGAGACATACGGGTTGAACATGTGAGGCAGCCTTGGATGAGAGTTAGGCTTTAACTGGAAGAATGAGTCTGAGGTGGGTGTCCATAGGTGGCATCCTCATCTCTTGGGTTCTGGGCATAGCTTTTGGGTGGTCCTAGGGTGAAGCAGTGGAGAAACATCAGGACAGCTGGCTGCAGGTTTGCATAGTGGCTTGCCCAGTCTCTGTGCCCCTGTTTGGGAAAGGTTTTGGGTGTCCTCTGTCCTCAGCAGTGCCAGTACCCCTTGCTGGTCCCCCTTGCGATTTGCTCTGCTAGCTTAGCTGGGAGCAGAGGGTGACCATGATCCTGACCGTGCCCTGTCCTGCGGGCATCACCCTGCTCTCTCTTGCAGTTGGGCGCCTGCTCATTGAGTTCAGCTCTCCCATGAGTATGGAGCGGGTACAGCGGGAGAACCCTGATGTGCGCCAGGGTGGCAAGTACACCCCCCCAGACTGCCTGCCTCGGCAGAAGGTGGCCATTCTCATCCCCTTCCGGCACCGTGAGCACCACCTCAAGTACTGGTTGCACTACCTGCACCCAATCCTGCGTCGTCAGAAGGTAGCCTATGGCATATACATCATCAACCAGGTGAGAGGGGCATGGGTGAGGGTGTGACAGGGCTGGGCTGGGCAGGCAGGCATCACTGAGCTCTGCCCTGCAGTTTGGCGAGGACACCTTCAACCGGGCCAAGCTGCTCAATGTGGGGTTCCTGGAGGCGCTCAAGGATGATGAGGGGTATGACTGCTTCATCTTCAGTGATGTGGACCTCATCCCCATGGATGACCGCAACCTCTATCGCTGCTATGAGCAGCCAAGGCACTTTGCTGTTGGCATGGACAAGTTTGGGTTCAGGTAAGTGTCATGGGGAACTGCAGTCTGGGATGACCTTAGGGCCACCAAGCTTGGTTATCACCTGGGGAATGCATAGGGTTGCTGACCTGAATTGTGGATGTGGGATGGGAGAAGGCACAGAACCCTGGGTGGTAGGGTGACATGGGGGGTCTGGTGATTGTTCCTGGGGCACCTCTTGAGGCTGTTCCCCATTCGTGTGTGTCATTGGGACTGACCTGTTTGCTGACAATCTGCAGGCTACCCTATGCTGGCTACTTTGGTGGCGTCTCTGGGCTGAGCAAGTCGCAGTTCCTGAAAATCAATGGCTTTCCCAATGAGTACTGGGGCTGGGGAGGAGAGGACGATGATATCTTTAACCGGTAGGTGCCAAGCCCTTGCCAGCACTGGCTGGTTGTGTTGTGCCAGACATGGGCCTGGCACCCTCACCAGCACTGGGGCTCCTGCTTTTGTGAAGAACATGCACATCAAGTGGCAGGGAAAGATGTAATGCCCCCCCAAACTGAGGAATCCATGTGCATCAAACCAGCCCATCCTGGGGTGTAGAGGGGACTGTGTGGCACCTACATGCCTTCCGTGTGGCTGAAGTCCTGTGATGTGGTGGGGTTAGGCTCCTTCCTACCACCATAGTATGAGCTGTATCAGTGGGGCAGCTCCAATCCAGACCATGGCATGCAGAGCTGGAGCACCAAATGTGGAAGATTCTTGATGGTGGCCATGCAGCAGCCAAACAGGTGTTTCTGGGGGCAGCTGGCAGGCTGCAGCACAGCCACATGCTGAGTTGGAGCCAAATCCTCTGCTATGCATCCCTGTTGGATGCTGGATCCAGAGGCTGCTGCCTCAGGCCCTGTGGGTTTTCCCAGTGTTGCACAACCAGCCTATAATGGCTGGGTAATAAAAGGACCCCATGCAGGTGCCAGGGGCAAGGTTGTGTTTTCCATCCAGGTTGGGCTCAGAATGGGGTACAAACAACATGTGGAGCTCTGCAGGGCTTCAGACAGCTCTTAATGGTGTGGGGAGGACCCCAGGGAAGAGCCAGGCATTTGGAGAATGTGAAGGGCAGGGACTCCAGTGAGAGGAACTGAGGGATGGCAGTGTGTGCTCAGCACAGCCTGACTGCAGCTGTTGGCCTGCAGAGCTGGAGGTCACTGACTGGGAGAGGTGCTTTGGCTATGCTCTGCCAAGGTGGTGGCACTCTTTATCATGGTGCTGGCCTAGCTGTGCTCATCTTGGCGTGGCACAGCCCTGTTTAAACAGGGACAGGTTTATTTGGGCTGGGAGCTGATCCTGAAGGTCTCTGGGCCAGGGAATGTCCCAACCTGGTGCCCACACACCACTGATCTCCTGCTACTCCTGGCCCTCAGCATCTCCCTCAATGGTATGAAGGTGTCAAGGCCCGACATCCGCATTGGGAGGTACCGCATGATCAAGCATGAACGTGACAAACACAACGAGCCCAACCCGCAGAGGTGAGTGAGCCACAGAGACTGGCACAGCCAGCCCACCAGGCAATTGCTGGGCCACCTCCAGCCACCGGAAGTGCCTGCTTTGCTCATCCCCAGCACTGCTGGCACCATGGCAAGCCCCCACACCCTCCACCTCATCCCGTACTCCTTTCCACCAGATTCACCAAGATCCAGAACACCAAAATGACAATGAAGCGGGATGGGATCAGCTCACTGCAGTACCGGCTGGTGGAAGTCTCACGCCAGGCCATGTACACCAACATCACAGTGGAGATTGGCAGGCCACCACCCCGCCTGGCACGGGGCTAGTGATGCCCAGCCACCAGAGCTGCCAGGACCAGCTGTGTCTGGGCTGGCTGGGCACAGTGGATTTTGCCGGCTACTTGAGAGCCAGGACTGGATGGGGACTTTTCCTGCCTCTTCTGCTGCCTTCCACAGACAGCCACCCCAACCTGCTCCTTGGTCCCCAGGATTTCTGTGTCCCACCCCATCCCCACAACTGTGTTTGCGGGACCCCTGCCCCATACTTGGTGTGTTGGCGGATGAGCCTGGCTATCCTATGTGCAGCTCCTGACACAGACAGAGGGGGCAGCCCCAGTGCTAGCAAGGAGCTCTCTGCCTATGCCAGCTCCTGCCAGCACCCTTGCTGGGCAGGGTGAGATCCCACTGCTCTGGGAGACCTCTGGCATCCCCACCAGCGCTGGAAGAAGTGGGGTGCAGGCTTCCCCATTTGCCAGCGTTGGCACAGCCAGGGGTGGTAGCAGCCCGTGTGCCCTGTGCAGCAGGGGGGCAGGGCTACTGCCCCAATTGGGCACTGCCCGTGCTGCTGGGCACACAGACATGGCTCGCTGTCTTCCTCTGCTTCAGTCTGGTGCTCAGAGCTGGGTCCTGGCTCAGCTCTGCCGAACAGAGACCTCTGATTAGCAGATGCCCCTAGCTGTGCCTCAGTTTCCCCAGAGCTGGGGAGTGGTGGCCATATGCAGTCCCCACTCCCCAAAGGCAGATGCTGTGTGCATGCGCAGCTGCTGCCTGTGCCTACCCTCACCTGCCCTCCCCACTTTGGGGAATGATGTGGCTGGTTTGAAACCCCACAGCCCCTCTCATTGGGGGCTGACACAGCAGGGGGCGCTACAACTCCCTCCAGCAGTGGATGCCCCGTCGGCTGCTTAGGGGCCATTGGAGTATCCCCTTTCTCTTAATTTCCCTTCTCCATACCCTAGGACAGGGGCTGCTGGCAGGAGAGGCTGGAGCCATGTAGGGTGGGTGCCCTGTGCCTCTCCACAGGACTGGGAGCCCTGGCACCCCCACACAATCTGCAAGGAGCAGAGCAGTGGGGTGGGAGTGGGGTAGTGTGCCAGGGCAGGAGGTGCACCGGCGACTTTTGTACATTTGAATGTCTGACCCTTTTTTTCAGCGTACGTTGAATGCAGCATTCGGTCGCAGAGACCGGGTTTTTTTGTATTTAATAAAAGGTTTCAAAAGTTTGCAGGAGTCATGGGGGCCCAGCAGCAGGGGAGGAATCACCATGAGATGGATGGCATCTAGTGGGGTGGGGGCAGACAGCCCTGCCTGCCACCCCCCAGCTGGGGCCTGTGAGGCAGACTCCCATGCCCTTACCACACTTGGAGCCCCATAGCTTGCCCAGCCCTGGGGCCTTCTGCCCTGTGAAGTGCTTAGTCCCATAGGACAAGGTGCCTAGGCTGTGGGACAAAGCAGTCCTCACAGTGCCATGGACACTTGCAGTCCCACTCCTCCCCTTGGTGACAGTGCTTTCCCCCATGAGGTTATGAGCCCCTGTCCCCCATCCTCTGCCTTAGGCTCCAGCTGGTTTTGTCAGACCAAGGGAATATTCCCCAGTGTCCAGCCTGGCTTAGCGCCAGCACCCAGCATCTCAGGTGGGAGAACATATATGTTCCCCTACCTTTCCAACACCACCACATCCCAGGGTCCCCAAAGAAGGGCACAGCAGGACACAACCTCAGGAATATAAATCTCATTAAAATCTAGGATACTTTAGAACTCTACACTGGGAGAGACACTGGCACAGGCAGCACTGCCCAGGGACGCGCGCATTATTGCTAACAATTAGAGGTGAAGAGTAGCGGCGTGACACATAGGGCAGGGCACGGGCACCATGCGGGAACCTGCACCCCTCGCCGTGGCATGACGGGGCATAGGATGGGGACAGGGGAGCTGGAACATCCTGCTGGGGCTCAGCACCAACCACCCACTGCCTCCTGTCCCCGTACCAAACCACGCCCTGTCCCTGTGTCAGCCTTGGGGCTGCAGCATGGGGAGCAGAGGGCACTGGCTGTGAGAGGCACAGCAAAGTGGGAAAGGTCTCACCCCATCCACCCCAAATTGAGAGCTCCAAGCCCTTTGGCTACAGCTGGAAGACAGATTTAAAATGGCCCGACATTTGCGGGTGCACCCTGCTCCACTAATACTGGTTGGGGACTAAACGTCCCTGCGTGGCTTGGAGCAAGTGGGCTGGTGCAGCCCCCGTGTCTCCACTGGCACCTCTTGGTGGCAGCAGCTGGAGGGGGTGGAGGGCAGTTCATCCTGCTCCCCATTAGCACCATGGAAGGTCACCCCTGCCCATGCTGGGCTGCCGACACGAACTAGACCCCTGCCCTGTCACCTCCCTGGCTAGGCTTAGGTGCTCCCCAGCCTCCTGCCCCACTGCAGGGCAGGCAACAGCAATGAAATGCACCCATGCTGCTCACAGCTGTGCCCAGCTTTGTGGGCAGTGCCCAGCCACCCAGGCAGACGCTCGGACCCCCCCAGTGGGGACCACAGGGTGAAGAGGGCTGGGGCAAGGAGGTGGACATACCAGCTTGCTGCCTGCACTGCCCTAGGGTACCATGTATGTGCCCATGTAGCCACATGCATGCTCAAACTGAGGTGTACATGTGCAGTCTAAGTGCTTGTGTCTTGTGCCATGAGGTCTGGCTGCCTGTATAGGCAGCGTGCTTCCTTCCCCATCTCCTTGTGCTGGCTCGGCGCTTGGCACCATCCCTGGGCATGGCTGCCCATAGGCGCCTGCAGGCTCTGAACCACAGCAGGTGCCCGGNNNCTGACAGGCCTGTACACATACAACATGAGGTGGCTGCAGGCAGCCCCAGCTCTGCACCCACCCCACACCTAGGCCAGGAGAGTGCCCCACAAGTAGGGCAAGTTGCCTGGCTGTGGCAGGGGCTAGGGGGCATCCCACTTCCCCCAACCTGTGCATGACCTACCCCCCACCCCCCCACAAAGTGCCTCTGGCTCCCAGCCCTCACAGGGCTGTGCCCCATCCTCTCTTGTCCCAGCATCGCTCACAAAGGTTACCGTAAACACGAGGGTTAACAGGTGGGGGCAGGAGGGGTTAACCGGCGGCGAGGAGGTGTGGGGGTCTCGGGAATGGGTGCTGAGAGCCCCCCGCGGTCCGGTGCAGCCCGGAGCCAGGCTCCGCCAGCGGAAGGTGCAAAAGTGTCACCGCGCAGGAGAGGTTAGAGGGGGTGTGGGGACAGCAAGAGGGTCACAGTCTGGAGTCTTGGCTGTGGGCTGAGCCATTGCTGCCCTGCACAGGGGAGGCAGCTGCCCCCTCGCTCCGGCCCTTCTCTGGCTGCAACGGTTGCACCTCCAGGTGGGACTCAGTGGAAGAGCTGAGTGCTGGGGCATAGCGCCCGCTGCGGTGCTCTGCCAGTGCTGGGCCCCAGTCCTTGCTTGCCTTGGTAGCGTTTTTCAAGCGCTGAAGAGGGAGAAGATGAGGACAAGGTTAGCAGTCACCGTGCTCCTCTGCCCTCACCTTCCCCAGTATGCCAGCAGTTCCTGAGAGAGCCTGAAATGGGGTGCCCCAAGGCCCCTGCTGCACATAGCTGCTGAAAGGTGCTGACAGTTCCAGGGGGATGGAGATAGCCTTGCAGGCAGCCAAGATGCAACACGGACAAGGGGGTGTAGATGCTGGCCACCCACCTGCAGCAGTGTGTCCCCCTCCGAACGGCACACTTTGTAGATGGCATAGATGGGGATGCAGATGACAGAGGAGAGTGCCATGAGGAAGCCAATGCTGATGGCCCAGGTGGGGTAAACGTAGTCATTGTAGGAGATGGGCCGGTACTGGATCACTGTGAAGACCAGGATGAACTGGGGAGGGACAGGCAGGATCAGCCAGTGGGGAGCAGCCAGCCTGCTCTGTGCCCCTCAAATTGCTCTTCTCTGCCCCATCCCTGTTGCCCTCTTGCAGTCTAGCACCTCCCTCACAATAGTGAGAGAGTCAGAAGCCCAGGTGGGCTCCCATCCCACATCCCCATGCCCCATGGTCACGATGCTCACAAAGATGATGGCAGGAGAGATGAAACGCCAGCAGATCTGGAAGAAAAGTGGAGGTGGAAAGCCCAGCATCATCTCAATGTCCTTGAAGTAGTTGTGGTGCCCTGGAGAAACAAGTTACCATGAGTCTTGGTGTGGTTGGGCTGGGGCTCTGGCAGAACCCCAGCCCCCTCCCACTCCTACCCAGCAACACCTTCTTCCCTGGGCTATGGCACCCACTGGGCTCCTCAGGTCATGGCTAGCCTATTGGCAAATGGCCTTGCTAGTTAGCATACAGCTAACCCGTGATTGGCTACAAGTTAGCACACCCCCTGCCCCACTGGTTGTCTGGTCAGCCCTGCCACCTGACTGGCTGTAGGTGGTTGCACCTACCATAGATGTACATGATGGCCACACACATGATGCAGGAGATGACAACCAGGGAGAAGCTGGCAGCATAGTTGTCCATCAGTAGGAGCCAGTAGATGCCCGCCTGTGAGAAGGACTTGTTGGTACAGCTGCCCTGGCAGTACTGCCACCATCAGCAGGGTGACAGCACAGGCACACTGCCAAGGCCAGCATGACAACAAGCAGCCTGGTACCACCACCGATTTTGGCATGGCAACACCCAATGCAAGGGCCAGCATAGTGTCATTTAGTCTGGATACCATCTGTCAGTGTTGGTATGGTAACACCAGGCCCTGGGTGTAACCACCACCAGTACTGGAGTGGTCATGACAACAGCGTGGACACGGCTGATGGTGTCAGTGTGGCAAATCTGCCATGACAGTGGCACAGATACAAAGCAGTCCATCATCACAGTCTCATGGCCACCTACCTGCGTGGTGAGTGGGACGCCCAGCAGGAAGCCCGCCACAGCCACCCCTAGTGTCACAAAGGTCTTCCGACGGATGATCCACTCATTGCCCACCTCATCCACAATGGCCGTCACCAGTGTCTCCAGCAGGCAGAACTGTGTATAGGGTGAGGCAGGCAGCATGTCACCGCCCTGGCCCTGAAATGCCACCCCATCCCAAAAAATGCCTCCACTGCACTGCTCCACCATGACTTACCTGTGTGCCCAGCCCCAAGAGGATGAGCATGAAGAAGAAAAGGATGGACCAGAGAGGCGAGATGGGGAGCAGGGTAAGAGCCTCGGGGTAGGCAACAAAAGCTAGCCCAGGGCCATGGTCAGCCACTTTGGAGATATCCACGCCCAAGTGGTTGGCCATGAAGCCCAGAATGGAGAAGATGACAAAGCCTGCGTAGACACTGGTGGCGCAGTTGGTGATGCTGATGATGATGCTGTCCCTGTGGGAAGAAGGGTCAGGACCAACAGGCCTAGGGGACAGCAGGGGATCGGGATTGCAACCAGGCACTCACCGGTAGCAGTTGTTGTGGAACTTGTTGTAGGAGGCCATGGTGATAAGCCCTCCCCAGGCACAGCCCAATGAGTAGAATATCTGTGAGGCCGCATCACCCCATACCTGCAGTGATGAGGTTGTCAGTGCTGCTTGTCCCAGCCCCACCGTAGTACAGCCACCCGCCATCCATCATCCTTACTCACCTTAGCATCGAGTATCTTGTCCCACTGGGGTGTCAGGTAGTACATGATGCCAGTGAGGGCTCCCTCCAGCGTGATGCCACGCACGAAGAGGATGGTGAGCACCACATAGGGGAAGGTGGCCGTGAAGTACACCACCTGTGGGGTAGCACTTCATTGGGGTGGAGCCATGAACAAGAAGTGTGGCCTTGGACAGGGGTGGGACTATGGACTGGTGGACAGGGGAGGTGTTATCGTTTAGTGTAAGAATCAGGAGGAGAGGGTATGGTCCAGAGGAAAGGACTACGGTCAGAGAAGATGAGGCCATGGCCACATGCAAGAGGAGCATGTCCAGAAAAGGCATGGTCTGATCCCGAGGCACATGACCTTTCCCAGAGTAAGAGGAGCATACACAGAGGGCTGGCACCACCCACAACACAGGTGGGCCATATCTACAATGGGAGGTGCATTCCAAATTGGGGAGGGGCTACACATAGAAGGGATGTAGCCACCTACAGGGGGTGCAGGGCCAGCATGGGACACATTAGTACCTTCCCTGAGGACTTGACACCCTTGATGAGGCAGAGGAAGACGACGACCCAGGAGACACCAAGGCACCCCAGGAGGGGCAACCTCACCTCTCCCAGGTTCCCGATGTCATCTGACAGTTTCAGCACATACATCCTGTGTGGGAACAGCCAGTGTCAGCAGTACTCACCACCCCCAACTCCAGCCTTCCCCACCAACCTGTCTCTGTGCCCAGTACCTCCAGTACTCCTCGCTGGGGCTGGTGCGCTTCTGGGTGCTGTTGAAAAGGTGGGTGACGTTGTTCCTGTCCAGCACACTCACACAGTCTGGTGTGTTCCAGGAGTTGCTGCAGTAGGTCCAGGGCAGCACACGTGTCATGGACACAAAGAAGTAGTAGAAGGCAATACAGATCACCACGTTGTAGTAGATCCCGATGTACGTGGACACCACCATCATCCCGTAGCCCACGCCTGAGAACAGCACCGAGGAGGCGTGAGCGGCACGGTGTGGCACAGCATGGGCACGGTNGGGCAGGAGTGCAGCCATGCTGTGATGGGAGGCGCTGGCTGTGGCACTGGGGTGGGAAGCACTGTTCATGGGCTCATCTATATTGCAAAGATGCCCTGGAACATAGAGCAATGCATGGGGAATGTAGGGCCTGCAAGGCTGCAGGCAAACCCCTCTTGTCTGCAGCCCTAGAGAACAACTGGGTGGGGCTCTCCTAGCTATGGTGACTTTCTGGCAGCTACATAGCTGTGGGAGAGAGCACACAAGCATGGGGAGATGTGCCCTGGGCCAAGCACACCCCAGAGCTGTGTGCACATGGCCTGTCCACACTTACTGTGACCTGTGGGCCTGTCACCCAGCAGACAGCACGCAGACATGCATCATGACAGCCAGCAGCCTGGGAGCAAACTAGTGTGCCAGAAGGTGCACCAGGAGTGAGGTCCAGCCGTGGCAGGGCCAGCAGCCATGCACAGGGGCACAGCACCCACTGTCTGTGGTGCAGGCTGAGAGCTGCAGAAGCATGCCCACATCTGGAGGAGCCACGACGTGGAGTGTGCAGAAGACCCAAGTGGCCTCTGCTAGAGTGTTGCGCTGGGGACACGTGTGGCATGTGCAGGGATGTGCGTGTAATGCCTGCAGCGGATGCCAGTGCAGAGGTGGGTATGCGCAGGAAACGTGTCGCATGTGCAGGGACGTGTGTAACGCCATGGGGATGTGTGTAACACCACGGGGATGCAGAGTGGCTGGGCATTAATAGCAGCATCCACAGGGGCACCTGTACCATGCAGGCAGTGCTGTGTGTGCAAGGCATGCGTGGCAGAGTTGTGTGATGTGCCCGAGGTCTGCATGCAAGGGGTGTGCAGAAGCTGTACCGTGTACCAGGAACTGTGGCAGTAGGTATCCCATTCTGGTGTGGACAAGCAGCTTCTTACCTTTGAACATGGGGCTGACCCTCCAGACGCCAAGGCAGCCCTGGCTGGCAAACTGCCCAAAGGAGAGCTCCATGAAGAAGAGGGGGATGCCGCAGAACACCAGCATGATAAAGTAGGGGAACATGAAGGCACCTGGTGGGCAGGAACCAGAGGGTGAGAGTGTGCAATAACTCCATGTGTGGCTGCTCTCCCTATACCCTGCACCATCCCAGTGAGCCAGGGGCCAAAGCACCAGTGGCATACAACCCCCCCACATCCCCACTCCCTGGACACCCACCTCCCCCATTACGGTAGCAGAGGTACGGGAAGCGCCAGACATTGCCCAGTCCCACGGCGTAGCCCACGCTGGTCAGCACAAACTCGATCTGGTTGCCCCAGTTGCCACGCTTGACACTCTTGTCCTGCTTGCCCTGCTCACCAGGCACGGCGCCGTTCTGTGGAGAGATGATGTGGGGTGTGTCAACTGTGGACCCCACTGCTGGCCCCACCAGAGGGACAATGACTGACAACTGGGGCTGGGTGGTCCCCGGCATCCTTCCCCATGCCAACTCCTCACTCCCCACCATGCACAGACAGTGCCAAGAAGGGGGAGGGCAGTGGTGGCGGCCCCCCCCACCCCCGGCAATGAATAGCTCTGCCTGGAGTCCGGCTGCAGCGAAGGAAGAGCCTGCGACTCATACAAAGCAGGTCCGGGCACCCAAACACAAAGGGGCCTCTGTTCTGTGCCCCCCCGTCCCCCATGCCCAGCAAGAGAGGCCCCACTGGGTGGCCACTGCCCACAGCTGGGGTGGAATGGTAGAACCCTGAGGTAAAGCATGGACCCCCCCTAGTGAAAATTGGGGGGCTGGATGTACCCCTGGACAGGCACTCTGCTGCAGCTGGGTTCTTGCCACTGTCTCAGCACCTAGCAAGGGCAGCACAGGGAGGGGTTCCATGCAGGTGGGTCCCCTCAAGTGGACAGCCCCAGCACCCATCCATCCCATCCCTCACTGCAGGTGACCTGGGCGGCAAGGGGGATGATGGTACAGAAGGTGTCAAGAAAGGGTGCTTTGTGCAGGGTGCCACACAATGTGGGCTCACACTAGAACAACAATGCGGATTAGTACACATCACCCCTATGGAGATGGCACACGTCACCCCACATCTCCATCCCAGCATGGCCCTGAGCTGCTGAGTTCTGCTGGTTCCACCAGTGCCCCAAGTGTTTCCTTCCCCACCCAGTACCAACTGATGGGGGCATGGGATGAAGGTACTGGCCAGTCTGCAGCTCCACAGCCCCATGACCCTATAGCAGCAGCATAGGATGCTGGCAGCCCCATGAGCACACCAGAGCGCTGCCATGCCAGTCTGCCCAACGCAGCCAATCCTGTGCCCACCCCCATGCCACAACTCCCACTGTGTGCTCCCCTGCCACAGCTGATGTCGGCAGTGAGCAGCCGCAAATGGGAGCCATCACTTTGGATCTGCTCACGCCAGCGGGGTGCGGGCAGCAGGCGCAGTGCACCTAACCGTATCATTCGATTAGGGCCGGCACAGCCGGGACGTGATGCCCGGCGACTCCGGCACCGTGCTGCCAAACAAAGCCATCTGCTGCAAGTGGGGCCCGCACGCGCCGCAGGCTGCGGGGGGCCTGCCAGGGTACAGCAATGGGGGAGCAGGGCTATGGGGGGCTTGGCAGGCACTTTGGGCAGGGCCGTAGGGGCGATATGCCAGCGTTGCCCAGACAGAGCACCAGGGTGCCTATGCCAGACCCCCAAGGGCAAAGGCTCAGTCAGCAATGAGGTTGCAGCAGCCCTGGGTGCTGAGGGTGCCCTCCTAAAGGTCTTGTTGTAGGGTGCCAAGAGGAACTGGGGCTGACGGGTGCCCAGGGTAGGAGGAACGAACACTGGCACTGTCCCCATGGTAGGGCACACTGCCTACTTGAGCAGGCTGATCTTACCGGGAAGCCTCTGATTAAGCTGTTTGTACTAACGAGACTCCTAATGAGCAGCATGGCCAGCAGGAGAGGGGGCAATGCTCCAGAATCCTTGGCAAAGGGGACACACTGCATGGCCCTGGCTCTGCTCAGAGCTCCAGTACCCAAAGGGGACCTCACCTTTTGTCCCAGAGCTGGAGGGCTACCCCCTCTGCTCAGGTGACCCTGGCACAGCTTCACGCTCACCCTCAGTGGACTCCCTTGTTTCGTGCCACCTGGCACCTGCATAGTGAGAGGGCCGGGTCTCCACTCCTGCCCCTCCCCGTTATATGGCACGGGGCTTGGGTGCATTTGTCCCTAATAAAGGGGCAGCCACATGTGTGTCCATGCATGCACAAGCGGGCACACGTGAGCAAATGCTTGGTTGCTCATTCAAGCTACCACCACTCCTCTCCAAATCTGGGAAGGTCATCCAGTCCTTAACACTCATTAACTGCCCTCCCAACCCCACACAGTAAAAGAGGGGGGGCATGAACAGAACTGAGGCATCCCAGAAAATGAGACACATCCCCTCCCCACTGTGGGCCTGGAACGTAGCTGGGCTGCAAAGGGAGAGCTGCCATCCAGCAAGGATGCAGCCTGTGAAGGGGAGGGTCCTGCTCCTACACCCTAAGGTTTCTGTTCCATGCAGCTTCAAAAGGCTTGGGTGAAAGCATCACAGGGAAAGAAAGGATGCTCTGGGCACCCCAAACACCCCCCCAAAGGAGGAATGTCCTTCCCCTTCCACAGGGATCCTCCTCCTCCATGGTCAAAGCTTCGCCAGCCCAGCAGAATGGGCATCATCCATCACCCGCCTGGCACCGGAGCCTTTCTCATGCTAAGCAGCATGGCCCTGCACAATGACGGCTTGGCTGGGGTGCCCGGATGCCCCCCACTTCCTAAAGAGGCCCTGATTTATGGCTGGGAAGCTCATGGCAGTGGTAGGGTCAATGCTGGGAGGGGATGTCCCCATGGGACGCATCTCCAGTCTCCAGTGTGCCTACCCCCCTCTTTTTCCCCTACTCTTACTGCTTCCACAGGGCTATGTCAGTCTGGCAGAAGCACTCTGTGGGGCACCAGTCTTATCTAACCCCCCACCTCCCCAAACCAGTGGAGGACCCTCAATTCCTTCCCCAGCCTCCTAATGGGGTGTCAGGGCTGCTCCTGAAAAGCCAGTGCAAGGTACCAGTCAGTCTCCAATGTTAACAGTTACTGTTACTGCTCTTTGCTGCTGCCATGGCCATGAAGTAACAGCTGGGCCAGGCAGAGGCTGCCAGAAGATAGAAATAGACGCAAATCACATCTTCTGCCAGATTAGCATTTCTTCCAAGGTAGGGAAGTGGGACACAGGATGTCTGGGGCAGGAGAACACCAGCCTTCAGCAGGAGTCCCCAGGGATGGGATCTCTTGGAGAGGGATGTCTCAGGTGCCCTCACTGGCTGTTCATTGATTCTGGGAGCTGAGATGGGGTGACCTTATAATTAGTCGCAGCACTTCCTGTCTCTGGCACATGGGGTAATGAACCCACAGGTGCCAGTGCTGCACCACAGGCTGCTGTGCCCTCCTGTCCCAGCTCTGACTGGCACTTCCCAGCCTTCCCTGCCCAACCCAGCGTTTGCCCCTGCCTCAGTGTAGCAGAGGCAATGACTGGCAGCCAAACACCTGACACAGCCTGGCTGTGTCATCAGCTGTGCATCAGCCGTGGGTGCCAGGATGGGCACAGACAAGAAGACACTCCCAGGGCAATGCGGTGTTGAGGGGGATGTCTAAATCTCATGACCTGCCCCTGCAGTGCTCCACAGCTCTGACCACCCCCTGATGCAGGGAGGCTGCCCAGCTCCACTGAGAGCCCTGAGCACACTCTGTCAGCCACCCATAGCAGCACTAACCCAGACCTGGAGTGCCATGAGGAGTCAAGGCAAGAGAGGTAATCTCTTCTTGCTCGAACAGAGCTGAGGCTGTGGAGAGGCTCAGTGCCATACTGTGCCTTCCCTTCCCCATAGGACTCCACATCCCTGTAGGGCTCAGGGATGCCTCTCTCCAGCATCCCACAGCACAGAAGTGCAAATATGCCTTGGCCCTGACAAACCATCTCCTCAGCTCTGATACAAAGGGACTTGGAGAGCCATGGATGGCACTGGCAGGGACAGCCCTGGTGTGGCTGCCATCTGGCCTGGTCCACCACTCAGCCCTCCAAGACCCCAGTCTCACATCCCCACTGACCTGTTGATGGGGCCACAAGGGACCTGACTGCTTACGGCCACCACTGACAGAATCAGAATAGCCAGCTCAGAGTCCCCAGCTTCACTGGCACCTTGGGCTCCCACTCAGCAACTGCCCACCTGCTCCCCCCTCTACCTGCTCCAGCTTGGCACTGGTCCCTACTCACCTCCTTGCCAGGATCAGCCCCTCACTTTCAGCCCCACCAGAACCCCTCCACAGTGCTCATGCCAGCACCATCCCTGCACACTCCCCACTGCAGGGACTCCTGTGCCCCTGCTCCCCTGCACACACTGTGCCCCTGTGAGCCAGGTGCCCTGACAGAGAAAGGCAGGCTGCACAGAGCGCTGAGCCCTGTCCCACTTAATGAGGCCTCATTAGCGGGGTCCAGCTGCTCATACGCTCCAGTGGGCACCGCTGCCCTCCCAGTGGGCACCACTGCTCATCTGGCCAGGGCTGGGGCCTGTGTTGGAGTGTGCCAGAGAGCCAGGTCCCTTCAGAAACTCCTGTTCCCACACGTATGTTCTTGCCCCTATGCCCATGGCCCACTCTGCACCACATGCTCTAGGCACTTGAGGGCTGCAGGGACTGGGCATGGCCCCACTGAGAGACAGAGGCATGGGGACAAGCCTGCCTGCTGGCACACCCCCAACCTGGTGCTGTGCTATCTTACTCTGATGTCATATGACTGGCAACATCATGGGGTCTCCATGACAACCCTTCCAAGGTCACTGCCCTGCGGGGGTCCATCTGGCTGGCAGGAGGGCTGTGCCACAACCCCTCTGCCATCCAGGCATCCTGCAGCCCCCCACACACCCTTTTGCCAGCACAGGGTGAGACCCCCTTGTGGTGCTGTGACCAATAGGCGAGTGGGCATGGGGCACCTCCCAGACAGGCTTGGGGTGCCCCAGCTGCTCTCAACACCGTGCCCCGGCTGGGGAGTGCTGCCAAGGTGCCAGCGAGGCGTGATGGTGCGCCAACGGCAGGGGGACGGGCTAGTGCTTTCAGGCAACCATCTGGGGTCCGGGCAGCCGCATCTGTGGGTGCACACGTGAATGACACACGTGTACCGGGCAGTCACTCAACACGCTGTGCCCCAGCACTCAGTGCCTGTGCCCATCCCCTCCTGCACTGGCCACCCAGTAGCTTGGACATACCCCATTCATGGGATGGAAGCACTCAACTGTGCACCCTGGTATGTGCACAAACCCAGAGCCACCCTACGTGTGCCCACCCCCGTCACCCCAGCCCTGCCAACTCAACCTCCTATGCTCCAGCACCCCAGAAGGTACCCTCAGGAGCTGCCCTGCATGCCCCAGTTTGGTTGCACCTCTTGGCCTGGGGCACCCGCATGCCACTGCCAGACGCCTTGCCCCAGGTGTGATGCCTTCCTTGCTCCCCCCCAACAGCACAGCAGGACCCACCACCCCAGCCAGGGTATCACAGGCCCTGTGCCAGTCTGTGGGAGTACAGTTCTGCTCCCCTGGCAGTATGGCCACTAGGTAAAAGAGACAGTCAGTTCCATAGGACATGCTGTAAACAAAGGGCCCACAACAGGACTCTCAACTCCCCTGGCAACCCCAGTCACCACTCCAGCTGGAGGATGGTGCTTGGGTTGAGCTACAGAGGCAAAGGTGAAAAGTGCACTGGTGATGGCCACAGGTCTGTCAGCCCTATCTCCTGACCCCAAGCAGGGCTGCAAAGTGCTTGGGGGAGGGACACCTGTCCCAGTACCACTATCCCCTAATCGGGCACTTCCCACTAGGACTGCCTTTCTCTGGCCCCATTCTCCCAGGGCAGACATGATTCTCTCAGGGCATTCAGGCAGAAGAATCCCCCGCCAGCCCCCCCATCGCTGCCCCTTGGTATTCCGGGAAGGGTTCCCACAGCCAAGATCCATTTCCACAGCTCTGCCATACCCCTGCCCACAGGCACTGTGCTGCTGGGGGTGTCTGGTACAGGCAGGGACCTTCAAGTGGCACAGTGAGAACAGCACCCCAGTGCCCAACCAGGGTGTGCCAGGGAGATGGCAAGAGCCCACCTGAGCCAGGCATCCCACAGCCAAAGACTGCCTGGCTGTGCCAGCAAGGCAGCCCTGGGAGTCAGGAGCCACTGGCACTGCTGGAGCCCAAACAATGAATCCTCAGGAGGACAAAACAAAATGTCCTTAAAAGCCAGAGGGAAGGCATGTTGTACCCTCTCTGCTCCCCTGTGGCCCCATGAGGATTCTGTATTCCCAGTCTCCCAGAGACTGATCCAGTCGCTGGAACTGCTCAGCACCTGCTGTCAGGTCTTTTGTGGGGTTAGGGAGTGCCGGATCTTCCAATTTGGAATGAACCTGCAGAGCTCCCCAGAGCACCCATGCAACACAGAGCATGCAAAAGCAGGACACAGCACCCTGTCACACCCAGACCAATGAGATGTGGAGAAACTGAGGCAGTGCTGCATATCACCCAGCCGCTGCATCTGTCAGCCCTGTCCTGCCCCAGGCACAGCACATCAGGCACCCTGATCCCTGCCAGAAGCCCAGCTGGCCCCAGGAACTGCGTACCCATCCCTGGGCAGAGATTGCACTGCAGGAGTCCAGCTTGGCTGGCGACAGCAGTAGTGGGAGCTGCATCTGCAAGAGATGACAGGCAGGACCATGCTTTCCCAGACAACTGGCAGGGCCCTGGAGCCCAGCCAAAAAGATCAGCTCCCTTCCCCAGCGACCCAGGCAGCTCAGCAGCAGTGCCTGGCCCATCACCACTCCTCCAGAGGCTCTCACAGCGCAGAGATGCTTCAGGAGCAGGGATGCTCTCCCAGGGACCTGTCTTCCACCTGAGAACCTGCACACCAGACCCATGCCCTGTGCAGGGCCATCCTTGCACCTCACAAACATGGAAGCTCTTGGCAGAGGACTGGGAGCCAAGGAGGCAAGTGCCAGACCCTGTGGTCTCCTGTCGATCCTCTCCGCATGTCCCAGCACTGGGGTGGGCCAGTCGAGTACTTCCCAGAAGCGGGTTAAAGATTGATTGAAAGCGGGTGGGCACTCCCATGCCTGGCTCCCTGCCGCAGGTGCCAGGGTCTGGCCTCACCCTGGTGTGATACTGACTGCTCCAGACAGGACGAACCCACAGCAGCAGCACAGAGCTGCAACAAACAAACCGCACATGCACAAGCACGTCGCCATGGCAGACTGCTGATCAAGGCTGGATAGATCAGCAGTACTGCTCTAGGGTTCACAGCCAGAGGTTTCTCCTGAAGACATCTGCCTTCCTCTCCGGTCAGCCAACCTGAACCTGTCATGGGCATGATGGATGCTGGGCTCCCTGCTGTCAGCACAGCCAGTGGGGCCACGCTGGGACATGCAAGCAGAGGAGCCGCGTGCACCAGCATGCTGGAAGTGCCTGCTGGAGCACGCCGCTCCCCTGGCTCTTGGCTTCCCAGGGAAGTCCTGGCTGCCAGCCCTCTGGCTGAAGCGTGCAGCTATTTCAGGAAGCCCCCCGGGAAGGGGAGGGCCTGGCAATTGTGTTGCCCCAGGGTTCAGCTCCCATCCACTGGCAAAAAGGGAAGAGCGAAGCAAGCCTGGGCTCACCTGCTCAGCACAGCATCCTGGCACAGGAACTTAGGTTCAAGTCTCCCAAATTCCTTGCTTCATGGCAGAGCTGTCACAAGCATCAGGCCATCACAGCCCCTCAAGGAGGACACACACTGGACACATCCCGGCACCAAAGGCATCCCTGGCGCAGGCGAGAGCAAGGCAGTGCACTGCAACCCATGACACATCACTTGCAAGGACAGAGAGTTGGGTGCCACACTCCCCTGCCAGCCCAGTCCAAGAGGTCCAGCTGGGCAGAGGCAGAAGGGAAACAGCCCCACATCATGCCTCTCTGGGGGCACTGGGCAAAGAAGGGTGTCCATACTCTCTGCAGAGAGCAGAGCAGCCACCCATCTAGGGTTTTCCCTCCTTTGCCTCCTGCTGCAGAGCTGAGGCGGGCGATAAGGCCAGGCAGAGCGCCCAAGATTAGTGATAGCATCTCCAGGCATGGCAAGATTCCACGCCTGGGGAGCCTTGCTCGAGGCAGACTCAGAATGAGTAACAGCTTCTGTTTACCCCATGGTCATCATGCTGGGGAGCACCAGGGCAGCAAAGTGCCAGCCAGAGGTCCCGGGAGTGGCACTAAGCCCTAAAGTGCCCTAGTGTCCTTCTCCCTGTGCCAGGTGCTAGGCATCCCCCTTACCCACACCAGCCCATTCCCTGCACCCCGGCACTTACCAGCAGCCCCTCACTGCACTTATCGGCCATCCCTGGAGGCTGGAACGTGGTGCCGGCTGCCCACCGTGGGGGTCCCTCACCTGCCCACTCTGTCACGCTGGCTGTGGCACCAGCACACTTCAGTCCACTGTCAGTGCAAGCTGGGCAGAGGGGAGAGACACCAAGAGAGACGTGACTAGTGGGGTGTGCACGTCCCCGCCCCGGGCCACCCCCTCCCTCTGGGAACCAGGGGGCTGTACCAGGAAGGTTGCTCTCCCATACCTGCCTCCAAGACACACAAGATAATGGACGATGTACAGCCTGGGGTCAAGTAGGCTAGCAGCGGGGTCTCTTCCTGCTGGCTCCCACCCCTCTGGTGTTTCCAAACCCCCTGGCACCCACAGAACCAGCAGCTCCCAGTTGTTTCCCAAGAAGCAGTTAAAAATTTACCCGGTGTGGACAGACGACCTTGCGGGCAGCTGGCCACTGGCCTCCAGATGGGTGGGCGTCAGGGGCCAAAGGCAGGAGCAGGGGACCCCAAGCTCTCCCCCAGCGAGAGCTGGAGACGAAGTGGCAGCAGCACAGGGCAGCACCAGGACTGGGTGTTGAGTGGAGCCAACGCTGGGCTCAGCTGCCACGCAGGACACAGATGGGAAACGATTGCCTTCTGCCCCGGTGCACCGCGGGCACGTGCAATGCAGGAGGGCTGAGCCACTGGGCTCTGTTGAGTGCCAGGTGCTGCTGGACAGGGCACAAGCACAAGCAGCTGCCTCCCCTGCCCTTACCACTGCCCCAGCCTGGGGCTGCTGAGAGCCCTGGGGAGCAACGTGGCCTGACCTCACCGGGAGAGACAGTCGCTCTTGCAAAATACCAGTCTGATTGCAGATCCCCGCACTTGGTGCCCTTGCTAGCCCGGGAACGACCCCCAACCCCCACCAAGAGTCCCTAACCATCACTAGCAGTGGCCAAGCACTTGAGGGCCTGTCTCCAGACTGACATGGGTCTGCTGCAATCAGCAGAGACCCCGACACTGGGGAGGGAGCATGGCTGGTGGAGATAAAGGACAGAAAGCGAGCCCCTCAGTCTTGTCCACAGTCCCTCCAATACAGTTGGGCTGCTGACGGCAGATACAACAGCCCAGCACCAGAGCTCTCCCCCCCCAGCAACTGCATTTCCCAGGGCAATCAACATGTCATCACTATCAAAAGCTTGGCTTCTTGCAAGGTATGGGGGCCTCTCTAGGGTGCAATGCCAGCAGCTGGACCTCCTCTCCATCGCACACCTATCGCCAGCCTGCAAAATGCTGCCCGCCCAGCAGCCCTGAATTCAGCTCAGAGACTTGCCCTGTGTCCCCAGAGAAGACAGCACTCAAAGAGACGGCCTGACACTCCCCCCATGGTCTGCCAGGTGCTGATAACCCTGCGTGACTGCCTAGGTGCTGCTGGCTTTGCCTCCATGGCTAGCCAGGAGGTAAATGCCTGGCTGGGAATGGAAGGCACCGGGACGCACACAGGGACCAACAGATGAACGGTGCCTGCGGCCGTGGTATCGCCCGGGACAGCCCTGCGGGGACAGGGATGTCATGCACTGTTGCTGCTGGGCAGCTCTGCCAAAGCTGTCAGATGCCATGACAACCCGAAGGGCAGCGCGGCAGCTCGTATGCACAGACAGGATGGGCTGGCACCACAGAACTGGGGATATCAGCACCGTCAAGGCTGCCGTTTGGGCTGTCACACACTTCAGCAGGGCAAGGCAGCAGTCGGCGCGCAAGCCAAAGTCACGGCTTCCTGGCCACGAGATT
>VZRI01006303.1:138727-213669 GCA_013397515.1 Upupa epops
CTCGCCGGCTCCCCAGCGCCCCGCACCGGCATCGGCACCGGGGGGCGCGGGCACCGCCGGGCACCACGCCGGGCACGCGAAAGCTCAGGGTACACTCGATACCCTTGGTATGGATGCACACGTGGGGACACACAGGTACACACCACACACACGAGCACGCCACACCCTTGGCACACTTGGGCACGCATGGCCACACTGTGCTCTAGGCATACTTAGGCATACACAGGCACACCGTGCTCCAGGCACACTTGGGCACACACAGGACGTATTGGCACACATGGACTATTGCAGCCCGCAGGCATGTGGAACACAGGCTTGCAGGGACACACAGCACATGTGGACATATATAGGATGTACAGTCACACACAGGGTCCTACAGGACACGTGTGGGTCTGCACACACACAGGGGATCATGCACACACACAGGGTATCACACACCAGGCTACTGTTGTCAAGGTGCAGCACCATGAAGAACCCACGCAGGGGCATTACCACAGGCTCAGGCTGGCATGCGTGTGATTAGTGTGGATGCTGAGCATGTGCACAAATGTGTGTCTGTGCATGCAAGTGGGTCCATGAGCACACACCCGTGCATCTGTGCATGGGCATGCTACAGCAAGTGATTGCTGGCACGTGCACACACACATATGTATGCAGGTATACCATGTATTTAGGTGTGTGCATACACCTAGGAAGTGTACATGTCTGTACCCATACACATACATGGGTATGCAGGCCTCTAAACATGTGCAATCCCCAGCGTATATGTGTGACACATGTATAGGTACATATGACTGTGTGACCATGAGCATACACAGCTGTGGATGTGTGTACACCCCTAAATACATTTGTGCCTGTGTGCATCCCCATACCCCATGTGCATGCGTGCACATGTATGTGCAGCTGGCTCTCATCCTTGTGGCCCAGGCCAGATGTTTCCAGTAATGCATGACGGGTGCGCCTGGCCCCTCGCCGAGGCCTCTCTTCCCTCTGCTTCCTGACGGCTTCCCACGTGCCAGGACGGGTGCCTGCATCCCAGCACCCTGCCCTGGCCCCTTGATCCCACCCAGTTCCCAGGTCTCTGGGGTGGCTGTGGGGAGTGTGGTGGGGATCTATGCCCTGCAGCCCAGTGTCCCACAGCTCAGCACCTTAAGCACACCAACAGCACAGCCCTTTGCACAACCCCATTCCTGGTTCCACCCCATTGTGTGCTCTCTGGTCCTTTCTGCTTTGGCAGTTCTGCACCCTAACCCAGGGATGTTCCCCTTTCCAGTGCTCCAGCTGATGCAGGGAGCATCCCTTACCTATCTCTCCACAGATCCCCATTGTCCCTGTTGGTTTCTGCTTGGTTAAGCAAATCCTCAGCACACAGCAGGGTGGAGATAGGTGCAGCAACAGGGTGGGTGTCACAGCGGTGTCTGGCCAGCTCCTGCAGACACCACTACCACAGAGTCACCATGGTGCTGTCTATGTGGGATGGGCAACGGTGCCAGTGTTCATCAAATGCTGCTTACATTTTGCAGTTCTGGTAAAGCTAGAGTCAAGGCAACTACAGCAGGAAGGGGATGCACCCACAGCAGCTGTGAAACTGGCAGGTGTCGAGGTCCTCCCACACCCTTCTAGCATCCGTGTATGGCTGCTATGCATTAGGAGCCAGGTCCTTTGCCAGCACCCTCACTCCTGGCTGCACGTGGCCTCACACCCCACCCTGCAGCCCAAATCCAGCACTCAGTGCCTCAGTTCCACACCCAGCATCCTGCATCAGAGCCAGAACTCAGCCTCCACTCGCACTCCTGCCCCAGGGTCTGAGCTTCAGAGAGGAGCTGCCAACCACGTGGAATTGCAGACTTTAACCTCAAGGAAAGGATTTCTGTGGATGACATTATTTCAGCTCCCATTATGGCTTCATGCAAGCAGGGCTGACTCTAAAGCTCCAGCATCTGTGTCCTTGCACAAACCAATCTCAAGGACAGGCGTTGCGGTGTGCTAGGCAGGACATGCTGTGCTGGCTTTATGGGGCCTGGAGACCTCCAAGTCCCAACCCTTAGGGCTCCTTGGGGTCTCATTTCCTTGCTGTGTGTCTTCTCTGTGTGATCCTATGCCCTAACTCAGGGAAAGAGAGGGACAGCAAGGGGATACTTCTGTCCTACAGGAACCATCTCCTCCTCATCACCCTTCCGGCAAATGCCAGTGCACCCTAAGTCCTTATGGAGCTGGGGAAATGATGTGACAGCACATTTTCTCTGGGACCATTCAAATTTGTGGGCCTGGCAGCTTCCCTTCTGCTGAGGGCAGGCTTGGTGACCTCACAGCAGCAGAGGCATTGGCAGCACAGCCTCTCCCATAACTATGGGTGCTGTTGCCCAGGTAACTTCAGGCAAATGTGGGCGAAGATCCAGAGGGATGAAGGGTGGGGACGAAATATCTGCTTCCAGCACCTCAGAGAGGGCTGGGCTAGCAAAACTCAGTGATTTCCAGAGAATTACAATGTGCCATGGACCACTAAGGACCTGAGATCTCAGAGACCTGGCATGGTCCAAAGCCTGTCCTTGAGTTGTGGGTGCACCAAATGCAGTAGAATTGAATGCTGTCTCCTTTGTGTCCCCTTTGTGTGCTGCCTGTGCACCTCCCCAAAGAGACCCCAGAGTTGTAGCCCAAGCACTTTGAGCCTCAGCAATATCAACTCTAGATCTGGCCTCTAGATTTTCCTGTGCAGAGATGCTGTGTGCAGAACCCAGGACTTCCAGCTCTCCCCAGCCTGGATCACACCCCCAATGCTTGCACATGTCCTGGGGTGGGAGGTGGTGAGAGAGCAAAGTTTGGCTTTGGCATGATGATGTTTCACCAAAATCAACCAGTTTTATTATAAAACATCTTCTTGGAAGTTGCTTCCAGCTCCCCAGGCTGCCAGCCAGCCCCAAAGGGGACTGAGTTGTCTGGGGAGCTGCAGACACATGGGGACCACAAGCCCTGGGGTGACCCTTATCCCAGTCCCACAACTTCCCGCCTAAGCACTGGAGCCTGGAAATGGAGCAGAGGGCTGGCAGACCACACCCTCTGCCATCAGGGTAGAGGGAATAGAGGTAGAAGCCTCCACACAACCTGGATATCCATGCTCTGGGAATGGCACAGCCACTCCTGTGTGGTCTAGAAGAAACCCACAGTGCCACAGGAGAAGCTCCAGGGAAGAGCCACCAGCTCATGATTTGCCCTTCTAGCTTTACCATCTTTATAGAAAATGAATGTTCTCCTCTCAAATGCCTGGCACATGGAAAGAGGAACTAGTCCATGGCAGATATGTTAACTTTCATCAGCATGCTCCTATGATGGCATCAAAGTTCTCGGAATGACCCCGAAATTGTCCTCAATTCATCATGTGAAATCACTTTCTGAATGCTGCCTCACTTCCCAGCAAAAAGCTGGCATGCTTGCAACACTGTATGGCAGTGCCACATGCCTGCCCCAGCACTTCTCTGCATCTTGGGACTGCTGTGCTGAGATCTGCCCCTCAACCAGCCCTGGGCTTGTCTCCCCACCCTGGCCCTGCTGTGTTCCTGCCACGGGCTTGGCCAGCAGCTCACACCCCCTCCAGCTCCATGCTTGGGCTGAGTGCTGTGGCCTGGGTAAATGCCAGGGCAGGCAAATGGGTGGTGTCAGGGATGGGAGGAGATGCCTCAGGCACTTGTGCTCCCAGCCACAGGATCTGCATCCCCAGCAGCCACAGCTCCTGGGGACTTTCCACTCCAGTGCTAGTGGAATTGGAAAATTCCCTTGTGGAGGATCCAGCCAGAGTGGGGGAAGTTCTGTTTGGGATGGACAGTGAGAGAGGTGAGCAGTGCCCTGGAGCCAACAGCTGCAGGGTTGAAGCTGGACTCCCTGCAGCCCTACGCTGCTCTCCCTGCAGCCCACCTCAGCAGCAGAGAGGGCACCCAGCCTGCAGAACAGGGCTTGTGTTTCACACTGCAGATTTGTGGGGACATCCCTGAGCACAGAGGTTCATTGTTGGGAGCTCATACTTGAGCTGCAGATTGAAAAGGTGGTATTTCTCTCTCTCTCTGCCCTGGTCACAGCTGGCCATCCTGATGGATTCAGCATCACTCTATTGGCTCTGCACTAGAATGCCTCATCCATGGGCTAGGGCTCTCTGAGTGTGGGAAACAGGAGGGTGCTGCAGGCCTCACTGGAAATGTGGGCATCCCCCTAATGCTGCCTGGGACAGCACATGGATCTCTGCTCCAGCACAGACATTGTGGCAGCCTCAGCTGGGCTGCCTTGGGCTGCCCAAGATTACTGTCCCTGCTCCCTGGCCACTGAAAGTTATCCCATGTCGGTGTCCCACAAACCTGGAGTACCCGGAAGCAGCTACCATGCTGCTGCAGTGCTCAGCCCACTGCCCATGGGCTTCTGTCTGCTGAACATTCCAGACTGGGATGAGTATCACCTTAGAGACCGTCTCCTCCAAGCACCACCCTTCCCCTGGGCACCCACGGGTGCTCTGACTAATGAGGGTGTTTGGCTGCAGCCTTGGGGCTCTGCAAATCTAGCTTTGTCCACTGGATGGGGGTAAGCTGGTGCCCAGAGGTTGGGAAGGGGTCACAGAGCTTCTCCCAGATCCTGTTGCAACTAGGTGGCCAGACACATGCCACAGGGTGATTCCCTATCTCTGTCCTCATCCTTGCAATGCCAGGAGCCATCTGTACACAAGGACCAGGTTTGATTCTCTCCCTGTGCCTGGGTCTCCCTGCTCAACCCTAATGAAAAAGGTGGTGTGAGTGCCCTGCCCAGGCCCCATGTTTCATCCCTGGGGAACAGTGGGCAGGCAGGTGGCCAGGCTGGACCATAAATCATGTCTGGCTGCTGGGGGCCAGGCTGGGCAATGTCCCTGGAGTGTGGAGATGTGGCCTTCCCACAGAGAGTGCATGGGAGTGAAGGACAGGGGACAAGAGTTCTAGCACCAGTCTGGCAAAGCAGCAGCTGGCACTCACTCACCTAAGACGTTTGCCAATGCAAGTCCCTGGGGACAGTCCCCAAGGCTACTTCCTCTGCATCCTTGGGTGAAGCAATGAGGATGAGGCAATGGCAGTCTAGCTTAGTTCAAAGTGCTCCATTCTATATAGCAGAAGGGATTCAGTTCCCCTTGGGGCTGCTTCATTCTACATGACACAAAGGATTCAGTTCCTCTTGGGTCAAGTGTATAGTATAACCATCTACCCACCCTGCATCACATCATGCCCTGATGAAATTCCTTTGGAGAATTAGCCAAGCATTCCCAGAACTGGACTATGTAGTGGACATGCAGTGATGGCGTGGGGGTGGGGGCCCTGGGGTATCACACAGCCCCCTGCAGCTCTGCCAGAACAACAGATCCACAGAATGGTAGGGCTTGGAAGGGACTTCTGAAGGTCTCCTAGTTCAACCCCCCTGCTAAAGCAGCACCACCTAGAGAAGATCATACAGGTACTATCCAAGCGGTTATTGAGTTTCTTCAGAGATGGATACTCCACAGCATCTCTGGACAGCCTGTTCCAGTTCTCTGTTACCTTCAACATACGGAAGTTTCCTCTTAAGTTTATGTGAAAATTCCTGTTTCCCTTGTGATCTTTGCCCCTTGTCCAGTTGCCAGGCATCACTGAGAAGAGTCTGGTCCCATCCTCCCGACATGTGCACTTTAGATATTTATAAACTTCGATGATGACCGCCTTCACTCTCCTCTCCAGATTAAACAGCCTCAGCCCTCACAGCCTCTCCTTGTAAGGCAGATGCTCCAATTCCCTGATCACCTTAGTGACTCCACAGTGGTCTCTATCCAGTAGTTCCTTCTCCCTCTTGAACTGAGAAGCCCAGGGCTGGATGCAGTACTCCTGATGCTGTCTAATCATGGCAGAGTAGAAGGGTAAGAGAAACTCTCACTGACCTACCGACCACACTCTTCTTAATGACCTTGGAATACCATCATCCTTCTTGCCCACTAGGGCAGATCTTTGGCTCATAGTCAGCCTGTGGTCCACCAGCACCCCCAGATCCTTTTACCCAGAGCTGCCCTTCAGCCTGTACTGACATATGAGGTTGTCCCTCCACAGGTGCATCACTCCACACTTCCCCGTGTACTTCATCGAGTTCCTTCCCTCACAACAACTTGCTCCAGCCAGGGAATGCCTTTCTCACTGCGATCATGTCAAACTAGCACCTTCTTGTTGCAAAACAAAAACTGGATGCATTTGAAGAGCATGTCCTGGAGCTGGGGGGGGGGAGGGACACAGCTGAAGGTCTCTGAGAAGTCGGAATCTCGGATGCTGGTTGAGATGCACGAGACTTCCTGCAGGCACAGTCAGGCATGAGCACTGGGGACCCTGCTCATGCACTGGGGATCTTCCAGCACAGGTCTGGAGGGACAGAGAGCGCCGTACGCACAGAGGCACGACAGTGCCCGAGAGGGCTGGGCAGGTGCCGGGCTCCCTCTGCGGACCGCTGCCGCTCACTGCAGTCTCGAAGTGCTTCGAGAGGTTGTCCCTAGGATGAAGTTTTGGGAATGATGTCCAGAGGATGCGGTCCCTCGGATGCTGTCCTGGGAATGCTGGTGACAGCCCAGCATGGATCCCTGTCATGGGTTGCTGTCAGGGACAAGGGCTGTCTCCTGGAGTATCCCATGTTTCATGAGATTTTCACAGGAGATAAAGTCCAGATATCCCTGCACTGATGAGAGTCCCCAAGCCTGAAAGCAAGCTTCGACACTTCCGGGGACAGGGAGAGGCAGTCATTGGGCTCTAAAACTCAGAGCTGCCTGTCCCTGGGACACACACCCCAGCCAACCTCTACATGTGGCTTTGAAGCTCTTAATGTGATTTGTCAGCAGTAAGGGAAACAGTGGACAGAAAAGATAGCTGAAAAGTGCTGAGAGGGATAGCCCAGGCCAGGGGAACACCCTGGTGCCTGGTTACCATCAGGTGGGGAGGGATACTGCATGGCAGATCTGATTCACGTTGACCAGCCCTGAGCTTCTCAGAGGTAGTGTAGTTTAGGACTTTTTTGGCCCCAGAGGAACGGGGTTTTAGGGAAAGCTGGAAGCAAAACACTCAGTGTCAGTGTAGAGTGAAGTGCGGCACATTTATGTTTTAGCTGTCAGGGGCAATCACAGGCTGGTGGGCATCACATCTGTCCTGGAGAAACAGGGCAGACTGAGATGGGATCTAATTAACAAAGACTGAAGGAGCAGGAATCCTAACACACATTGCCTTTGCCTCATGGAAACTTGACCTTGCCTGTCCAAATCTATTGAGTCCTCTTCAAGACAAGGAATTCACTTGATGAAGACATTGGATGAGCACGGTGGCATGTCCACACAGCAAGGGGCTATAACCACTCAGGGGTGCTGAGCTGAGCACCCATGACACCTCTCAGCCAGGCCTATGGCAGTCTGGAGGCTGCTCAGCACCATCCCAGACTGCTGCAGATCAACCTATGTAGAATGTGCTGCAGCTACACTTCACAGATTCATAGGTTCACAGGTTTGCTGGTTGAAAGGGACCTCAGGGATCATCTAGTCCAACCTCCTAAAGCAGCATACAGTTTAAATGAGATGGCCAAGAACCACTATCTAAAGTTGACCAATCCACTACTGCCCTCGGAAGACCATTCCACTGTTTAACAGCACTCATAACGAGAAACTTTCCTCTCAAATCCAGTCAGAATCTCTCCTGGGGCAACTTGTAACCATTGCCACATTTCTTTTCTACATAACTCCTTGTGAAAAGAGAGTCTCCATCCTCCTGGCAGCCACCCTTGATGTATTGGAACATCACAATAAGATCCCCCCTAAGCTTTCTTTTCTCAAGGCAGAACAGACCCGGTTCTTTCACCCTTTGTTCATATGGGAGGTCTTTCAGTCCCCTGATCATCCTGGTTGCCCTACTCTAGACCTTCTCCAGTCTATCTGCACCTTTTTTTATAGCAGGGACCAAAACTGAATGCAGTACTCAAGGTGTGGTCTGACCAGCACTGAGTAGATTGGCAAGACAACACCTTCATCTCTACTGGTGATACCCTTGTTAATGTAGCCCAGCATCCTGTTGGCCCTCTTTGCTGCAGCAGCACTCTGTTTGTTCATGTTGAGCTTGCTATCCACCAAGACCCCCAGGTCCCTCTCTACAGGGCTACTTTACAGCCAAGTGGATCCCAGCTTGAGTTGTATTCGAAGAATATGTTTTCCTAGGTGCAGGACCCTGCACTTGTCCTCATTGAACTTCCTGAGGTTTCTGCTGGCCCACTCCAACAACGTGTCCAAGTCTCCCTGGAGAGTGGCTCTCCCTTCAGGAGTGTCAACCTCCCCACCCAGTTTGGTGTCATCAGCAAACTTCATCAGGGTAATCTAGATCCCAGCATCTAGGTAATTTAAGAAGACACTAAACAGTGTTTGGCCCCATATTGATCCCTGGGGGACTCCACCACCAGTGACCAGTTGCCAGTTTGAGAAGGAGCTATTTACAACTACCCTCTGGGTATAGCCTGCAGACGGTTCTTCACCCACTGCATAGACCCCTTGTCCAGGCCATAGTGTGCCATTTTCTCAAGGAGGAGGCCGTGGGGGACTGTGCCAAGAGCTTTGGAGAAGTCCAGATATACAATGTCCACTACTCGCTCTGCATCAACTGAGTGGGTAACTCTGTTGTAGAAGGTGATCAGATTTGTCAGGTGTGATCTGCCCCTGGTGAAGCCATGTTGGCTGTTTCCAATCATATCTTTCAATTTACTTCTAATGCTCTCCAGAACAATTTACTCCATGATTTTTCCTAGGATTGAAGAGAGGTTAATTGGTCTATAATTACCTGGGTTCTCCTTGGAGCCCTTCCTGTAGATAGGGGTGACATTAGATATCTCCCAGTCTCCAGGCACTTCTCCCTGCCTCCAGGACATTTCAAAGATTATGGGAAGTGGCCTCACAATGACAATGGCCAGATGCCCTAACACTCTTGGGTGGATGGCATCTGGGCCCATTGATTTGTAAGGGTCAAGCTCCTGTAACAGTTGACACACCAATTCTTCCTTCACTGATGGTAGGTCCATGCCTTCGTCAATATCAATTTTTATTCCCATGGCCTGGAACCCAACAGCGCTGGTAAATACAGAGGTGAAGAAGGTGTTGAGGATTTATGACTTTTCAACACTGTTGGTAGCTGGTTCATCTCTTGTGTTTAGTAGTGGCCAAATATTCTCCTTCTGTTTCTGCTTGTTAGTGATGGATCTGAAGAACCCTTTCTTGAAGTTTCTGACAACGAGTTGATTAAAACTGGTTGGAGGAAAAATGCCACGTTTCTCCCAAACCTGTGTGGAGAAGAAGTCCGACTGGCTGGGGGCAGTGCTGCCTCGGGGTTGGAGTCAGCAGACTCCGAGGCTCCGGGAGGAGGCAGTTACGGAAGCTCCGCTGCCGGCAGAGGGAGGCAGACACCGCGCCGGCTGGCGCAGGCTGGCACTGCTGCATCGACCGGCACAAGGGGACGTGGAGATAGGGGACCTGAGGACAAGGGGCACAGCCTGCAGAGCCTAGGTGCCTCAACGGGCTCCGGCAACTGCGTTGCTCCAAGCCCAGGCACGGCTGAGCTCCCAGCTGTAATTTCGGGACACAACCCGAAGGTTGTTTCCAACCCCACTAACAGCACCCTCCCCACCCCCGGCACTGAACACTGGGACAAGATAAGTTGTTTTTGTGTCAAGAGACCTGCCCTGGTGGTACCAACGTCTTCGCTGCATGGGCATGGTCCTGTGCTGTTGTACCCAAGAGCCCCATCCCCCTGGGATGCTGGTCTCTCCCTGCCCTCACAAGAAGCACCGCTGTCCTGATGGCCACGTTCCTGTGCCTCACACCCCACTGTAGGTGTCAGCCCTGCAGGTGCCTGTCCTAGGGCACATCTGGTGCCACTGGTGCATCCCCTGCATGTGACAAGAGCTCCCTCAGTGTCGTTAGTGCTGGATGGTGCCTGGGTGTGTTCCCTGCTAAATTTGAAGGACTTTGTGGTATAAATATCCCGGGTGATAAACAAATAGAGAGGCTAGATGTTTATCAGGGCCTTCCTGGCAGCCTCATTCCAGCATGCTGGGCACCCTTCACACTCTCTGTGGTCTTCTCTGGGGTATCCCCACTGCTGGCAGCATGGCTGGGTCCTGTACTGCTCTATGAGGACAAGGGCACAAGGTCCTGTCCCATGCCACAGACCTGTACTGGTCCCACAGGACCCTCAGACGAAAAGATCCACCAGCCACTGTTTCTTCTCCAAAAATATTGCCTCTGACTTGCTGCTGGTGGGAGCAGGAACAGTCCCAGGCACTGTGCTGTTACCTACCACCAGCCTCATTTTGCCTGATGCCCTGGGAAAAGGTTTGTGTGGGGAGACAGGAGTGGGGCTGGCATCCTGGCACTTGTGGCTGGCCACTTGGCCATGGGAACCAGCTTGGGGACTACCCTGTGGCCCTGGGAACTAGGAGGCACCACTGGCTCAGCCCCATAGCTGGTGAATGTGGCGTCCCTGGGCTGTGCTGGCACTGCCCTTTGGGGACAGACCACCATGGGGCCGTGGTGGGGCAGAGCCAAAACCGCAAGAGCCCAAGACCAAATCAGAGGAAGGAGCCAGACTACAATGTGGGGTGGAGCTGGAGCTGCTGGGGTGAAGCCAGGGCCATGTGAATGGGAGTTGAGTACCAGACAGAGGGGAAAGAGCAGCAAAACGGTGCTGGCAGGAGGCTTCCATGGACCCAGCATTTATGGACTGCCCCAGCCCAGACCCTGCCTGGAGTATCCTAGCACTCCATGCTGGCACCAGCCTATACACACCCAGGTGCATGTGAACTTTCTTAGCCCCACTGGTGAGTACCTGTAGGGCTCTGTGGGTTCTCCCTTGGAATGAGAGCTTTCTGTAGGATGTGTAAAATCTCTGCAACCCATAGGATGCACCTAGGCCAGAACAGCATCTCTGTGTCTCATCTATGCCATCTCCCTGCTTTGGGCCAGGCTTTTGGCCAATTCCTCACAGTTCTTGCATCCTTCTGCTCACTTCCATCTGATCCTAACTGTCCTACCTAAGCTGTGCTGCAGAGCCTTTCATTACATGGCTCCCATCATGATGCCTCTGAAACCCTCCTGGCACGCTCAGGACTTCAAGCATCCCCCTTTGAGAGCTGGCAGCACCTCTGCAACCCATGGCTGTGCCAGGAGCATGGGCTGAGCTGATGGGGGATGCTCTCGAGGGGATACTGCCTTGAGCAAAGCCCTACTGTGCTGTGGGGTGACCATAGCCCTGCAGATGTGATGGACTGACTGTGGGTTGGCTGAACCTTGCAGAGGTGTGAGGAAAAACCTTGTGGCACATCAGCAACTGGTAAAAGGTTATTACAATTTGCCTGGAGCTGGTCTCCAGCACTGGCAAACTGTTCCCAGCTGGCTCAGATCCATCCTCCTCACCATCTGCAGCCCAGGGTTAATGAGTACCTCCAGGGTACACAACTGGAGGGTCATTAAACAGCAGTAGAACAAGCTGAGGCTGCCAGCAGCACTTGAACAAAGGGGGCTGATTCACTGTTTGCCTTGTAACAATATTTACCGTGGCCAGGAGTGAGGGAATGTTTGTGCGGGAGCAGGACGTCAGGGCGACATGGGGATCAGCAGGGGAGAGTGGCCATGCAGAAGAGGACTACCAAGCTACTGCAAGTCTGCCCACTGCAGGCAGGGTGCTAGGATGGCAGTGTGTGCCCTTGACTCTGCAAGGTGTTCCCATGCCCCCCAGTGTGTCCATCCACCTTGGGCAACTGAGGCCACCAAGCCACAAGAGGCCAGGCTCAATGCTTGTCCTCCAATAACCCAGCAGTCTGCCCCAGCATCCCTGAGAACATCCTCATCATCTCAGTCTATTCTCCAGAGGCAGGATGCTGGGCAAAGGGAGGACAGAGATAGGGGTATCTGGCTAAAGTTAGGGAAAGTCATTCCCTAGATAGAGGACATCTACCCTCAGACCTTGGGGTAGCTGGGAGGGGTGCTGGAAGATAACATGTGTCCCCACTGATCTTCACTTTCCTCCTTTGCTGTCCCCATAAAGCCAATGAGAGAGAGTTGTTTGCTGATTAGCTTGCTACTTAATTAGCCCTGGCTGAAGATGTGTCATGTGCACAGTTGATATGCTTGTGCTCATACATACCTGTGTGCACACACACTCATGTGTCAGTGCACACACTCAGCAGCCCAAAGCCCAGGACACCTGTAGAGGAACTTGCTGCATCCCCATGGAGATGCTAAGAGAAGCGAGGTGTTCAGCAGAGATGCTGCTTCATGCCAGGGCCTGCCACACAGACAGCTTCCCTAATGCAGCAGTGATGGGCTGGGGCATGCAGGCTGTACCCTCCCTACAAGCCCTCCAGCCGCTCTGGCTCCCAGCCCTTTTGGCACTGCCCAGCAACCATTTTCCCACAGCTGTGCACGTGCACCACTTTGTTGGGGCTTCTCTCCACACTCTGCCTGTTGGTGACCCATCAGGATTACAGAACATCCCTCAGCTCACCCCAGAACATACTGCTGGTATAGGGACTGTACTCAGCCATAGACAGCTGGAGGGTGGGTGGGCAATTGGCACCAACCCTGGCTTCTTCCCCAGCATCCCAACAGTGCATTCCTGGACTTGTGTCAGTGGGGCAGACGGGCTCCAGGCAGGGGTGCCAGGCAGGTACAGCAGCAGTGTGGGTGCTTCTCCTGGTAAGTGGTACTGCCTGTCCTGCCTGCGCAGGCTCTGGCACAGCAGCCCACCTGCACACTCCTCCCTGCCCCTCCGGGTCTGAGGGTGGAGGGGGTCAAATTCCTTTCCAGGTGGAGGATTTCTCTCCTCTCCTCAGGAGCAGTGAATTATCACAGCCTGTCACACATGATCTGTCTGCCCCTGCACCCACTTTCTTGCCCGGCTGCAGGCATGGTTCCTGCCCAGTGTTTTTTGTACACTAGGGTCCCAACACACGGTCCTGTCTGAGTACACCATAGCCAGCCTGGGCTCTCTGTGTCCTTGAAGCTTCACAGGGTGCAAAATGCTAGTAAGGCTGAAGTTTGCCTAGTGCAGGTTTTGTGATCATTGCTAAAGTGAGGATTCACACCTCCATCCTCCAAGATCTGAGGACACCCTCAGAATCCACTGCAAGGTAGAAGCCAGTCCCACTCCTTTCTCCTGGCTGTTTGTGGGTACGGTATCTACCTCAGCCCATGCTGAGCCACATTCTGTTCCTGTGTGCCAAAAGCCATTGGCTAGAATATTTGTTCCCAGTGGTGCTATCCGATGTGTGACCCCATACTGAACACTGCGTGGATAAGCAGGATGGGGTTGAATTAGAGCCATGAGTTTCTGCACACCATGCTGCTCCATACCAGGGCTGATGCAGGCTAAAGCCTGCTGTCAAGGCATCTGTCCTATCACGGGCACATTGTGGCCACAAGAAGTGTCCCAAAACAGGACTGATAAATGGATAGGTTTCCCAATCAGGACCAGAATCCCCAGGCCTGGGGGTGATGGTGATAGGGTGTTCCCTCATTTGACATGCTGGGTCTGAGCAGATGATCTGGAGCCAGGACTCCTGGGTCACCTGGTCAGGTTCTGGCATCAGACCCATCCCCTTAACACCACTCTGCAGGGGTGTGGGAATGGCTGGGACTTGCTGAGTTAAATCCTTTGGTACCCACTCTTGACCTGAGGCATCCTCATCCACCTGCCTCTGTCGGGGGCAGGAGCAGAGGGGACAAAAGCCTATCATTATCTGGCCCAGGGAAGCCTCCCTTTGCCCAGACCCAGCCCCCTGTCCCGCTAATCACACTCCCCTCATTAGCCAGCCCCTCATTCAAACTGGCTAAAGAGGAACAGCAGGGGGCCCAATTAGTCAAAATGACAGGCTAGGGCCAGGATGCTGTTCTACCTGTCTCTGCCCCGGGTGAGCATCACTCATGGGGTGAGGATTCTGTCAGGATAATGTGGGGGACAGCAAGGTTGTAGTGGGCTTTTTGGGGCCACCATGTCCAGCATCCTTGCCCTAGACTCTGGTGTGATTCACTGGTTCTGGAGCCAAGACAGGGTTGCAGAGGATCAGCCCATGGTGTGTGCAGCCCTGTGTATGACAGACATGTACAGCCCCATGCAGATGTGCATACAGGCGTGCCAGGTTCTGCCACCCTTTCATGCTCAGAAGTACAATCGCTGCTGTCTCATCTCACACCACAGCTGGCCCTAGACCTGTCATGGCTGACTTCCAACCCACTCCCTGGGATACTTGTAGGGCTGGATGGGCCCATGCATGAAGGGCACATCCTGGCTCTTCTGGGGTGTCCAGAATTACCAGTTGCCCCAAAGTCTGCAACCCTGTGGCTGGTGCATCTTTACCCTCTGAATGCTGTCAGGGAGAGTATGCAGGGCAGGCTGTGTGAGCCTGGGCAGGGAAAGGTTACAGCTGAAGCAGGACAAGGTCTCCATCACCTTCAGAGCGCTAGCTACAGGCTACAGATATCATGGCAAGGATCGGAGTGACATCATTAGGGATGGAAAGCTGGGATCAAGGGCTCAGTCTCCAGGTGCTCAGGCCTGGCCAGCCATCCCCTCCATCCCATGGGCTGCCTCTGTTTGTCTTGGGCCTGGCACTCAGCACCCTGTGCAGTAGTTGGTGTTGGTGGAACACCACCCTGGAGGGGCACTTGGAAAGGCTTGTGATGAAGAGACTCCTGTGCCTCCAGTGGGGATGAAGTCTCTGGGTCTGGTGGGGTATCAGGGAGAATTCTATCTCAGGCATCCCTTTCTCCCTGCTGGCTGATTGCTCTACCATGAACCTAACTATTGCCATGCTCCCCAAGAAGACCCTGCTCTGGATGGGAAGTGCTGCAGGTAAAAATTACAGACCCTGGCAGTGATGCTAACCACAAGCTGTGAGAATAAATAGAGCAGGTCAGGGTGCCTGGGGGCCTGTGCCTCCCCTACTCCGACCAAGAGCCCATGTCCTGCCCAGCATGGCCAGGAGGAGGGAAGGCATGGAGGAAGAGTCTAGTATGACTGGAGGGAGATGTCCCCAGGACAGTCCCCTGGGTGCTGGGAACACCCAAGTTCTGGCATTGCTATGGTGCCTGAGCTCTACCTGCCAGAACTCCCCAGAGGATATTCTAGGACTGTGAGGGGCTGGGCAGGGCTGTTGGCTCAGTGCCTGCACCTTCTCCAGAGCTTAACCCAGAGCACCTTTTCCATCACACTCTCTGCCTTTGTTTCCCCACGTGCAGGAGGGTTGGGCAAGAAGGTGTGAGAGCTGTCCTGCTGCTCAGGCAGGAGCAGTGACAGGGCTTGAGCTGCCCTGGCAGGCTTTGAGGACAACAAAGCACAGACAGCAGGACTCAGTATGGCACCTCTTCCTGGGCTCCTGCACTGGAAGATGTCCATCCCCACAGCACGTCCCACAGCTACGATGGCAAACGAACAGCACCCGCACTGCCCGCCCAGGCCTGACTTGCCCAGCCAGTCCATCCGCCCCAACCGCCCAGCAGAGAGGCGGCAGGATTCTCCACACTCCTCCTGGTCCCAGTATGACTCAGTGCCCGCCCATGGCGATCGCTCACAGTCCCACTTCTTCATCATCTGCCCAATAGCACCCTGGCAGGATGGCCACAGGCCTGTGCGGAGCTGGCCAGCACTGGGGCAGGATGCTGGAGCTGGGGCATGGAGCTGGGGAGGCAGAGGCCAGGACAATGCATTGCCCCAGCTTGGTGCTCCAGGAACTTGCCCATCCAGACTGGGAAGCAGCAGGTGCCAAGCAGCCATCCGGGAAATCATGGCAAGACCAGACACGACCGGCCTGACAGGCTAAGAAACAGCCGGAAAGAGACACCCTGGCCCCTATGTCACAGCTTGGAGCTACTGCTCTGGGGAGAGGCACCAGGAAGGGCTCAGGGCTGCTCCCTAGACACCTGCTCGCACGAGAGCTCAACAACCTGCTGCCAAGATAGCCAGTGGTGCTCACCAGCACACTGCTGCTCACCAAGAACTGCTACTGGGGACGCTCTGGATAGAGGGACACATGCCCTGACACCACATGTACCTTGCAGTGCACATTTCTGCTACACACACACTGCCTGTGTGCGCACCCCTGACACCCCTTCTGCAATGTAACACAACAGCACTATGCACGTGCCTGAGTGTTCCACATGCATGCACAGGCCTCCTTACGTACATACTCTCCCAAAAGTGCTGTGGATACATAGTTGTCCCCCATACAGACTTGTATCTGCAAGTGCCCCCAGCTGAATGTATGTGCCCACTCACACGTTCACACTTCCCCACACATACACCCAGGCCCTACACACGTGCTTATGTCTCATACATACTCAGCCACATCTGTACATATCCCACCTGGGAGGGGTGTCCCCTCCACCATCTACTTTGGGCCTGCAGGTACCTGAATGCTACAGACACGTGGCACACCTCCACAGACAAATCCAGACCATGCGCACCCCTGCCATGCATCCCCTTGGTCCCATACATCCCATATGCTCACTGAACTCCTACCGGGCTGCTCACCTCCACAGAGTTGTCCTAGTCTGGGTCTGGTGAGGTGCTGTGACATTCCAGTCACTGAGACTTGTCCCCCACCCACATGGCTTCCACGCTTGTGGCCATGCTGCCCTGGACTTGGACATGGCTTGGCAAAGCCACCAGACATGGGCATGAGTTCATGGTCCTGAGAGAGGATACCTGGGGTGAGAATCACTGCTGAGGTGGGGGAGGTCACACATCATCCCATTCCCAGGTCTCATTAGTCTTGCACAGCTTTGCTGGGCCTACAGTGGAACTGAGGGGGATGCTTGAGGATGGGTGAGCGGGAGGTAGGAGAAGTATATGAACATGTTGCTGACAGCAAACTGTCCTGAGGGGCTGCCAGGGGCATGTTGGAGGGAACCCCATACCTTCTTCCCTCTGCACTACCACCCCATGGCCTCTCTGGCGCCAGTGCCACCAGCCAAGTCCTCTCTCTATGCCAAGGACACCCAGAACAAGATTCCCCAGAGAAGGCCAGGAGTGTTTGCTCCATGCTAACGGGATCCACAATGGGAAACCCAGCTCCAGGACAGGTGAAGGCACCAGGAAGCACAGAGGGACAAACACCCATCATATTGCACGGAGCCCTGTGCAGCAGCTGGAGCTACTGAGAGCTGCCGTGCAGCTGGGCGCAGGTGAAGGTTTTGGCATCGGAGGTGTGGGTGACTCAGAGCTAGCAGGAATGTGGAAAATGCAGCCCAGCCACCGCTCCACGTGAGGGCCAGGCCTGCCAGCACCAGGCTCCAGTGCCGCATGCACCGCGCTCAGCAACACTCGGCCAGGGTGGTGAGGGCACCCTGCTGACGAGGCTCTGTGAAGGCCCTCATTAAGTGCGTGGGTCACCAGGACGGGTTCAGCTCGCTCTCCTCTGTAGCATTGAGCAACCCTGTGGCAGGTTGGCATGGTATGACTGCCTGCTTGTCTGACAGTGACAGCCATCTGGGGTGATCTCGGGAGTGCAGGGGCCATGGGCACAGCCTCTACTCAACCATAGCTCTACTCATATGTATGTTTGCTTCCAAACAGACCTCAAGCTACTGGGAGAAGCTGCTGGGGATCTCACAGTCCTCCCAGAGTATCATATGGAAGTGGCATGGGCTGATTCTTTACTCCCAAGTGCCTCCAACCACCTCAGTACAGGTGGATGATGTCCCTGTAGACAAGCTATTGCTGGTAAGACCTGGAGCAACAGCTTTTTCAGGTGATGTTGCCTTGAACCAGGGATGAAGAAGACATTGCATAAGCCTATGGTAGCAGCTTTTCACTCTCTCCAGCCAGGGCAGAGATTGCAAGTCCCTCTGGGCAAGTCCAGCATTTGTCCACAGGAAAGTGGACAGGGGATTTAATGCCCCAGGGAAAGGCTGCAGAGAGGAGCACCCCTGCTGGCGGCTTATCCTAGACCATCCGAGGAGTGCTGGCAGTTGAGCTGACAGACGGGACAGGAACATGGCCAGCTACAATCCAGTTGTTGATGACTGTCCTGGACCAGAGACAAGCCCTTGCAGTTCAAGTGGGGTGCAAATAATAGCCATATATTTGGTTTTGGAGGAACAGCCACGTGACACTTGCCTAGTTGACCCCATCCTACCAAGGAAAAACCTGGAAAGGCAAAGCCACAGGAGCAGAAGTATTTAGGAACCAGAGAGCCCTCCCAGTCAGGTAGTCTCAGGGCCAGGGAGGTGTTCACAGGCAGGACTAGTGACAGACAAGTGGTGAAGCTGTAGCTAGAGTAGGAATGTCTGGGAGCAGAGGGCACCCCCTATCCTCCACGGACAGTGAAAGGCTCACTGTGGGAGGGCAGGAAGTTGTGGGGTCAAAGTGAGTCAGGTGCGAGTCACGACCAAACAAAGGTGAGATGCTTGGATAAGAACTGCAGCTGAGTCAGAGTTTCCAGCTCTTCCAAGGGTGACCACAGGGGATAGCCAGAGACCAACTGGGACACCCCTTTGCATAGAGCCAATGCTGGAAGAAGGTGCCAATTGTACCCTGATGCTTTGGGACCCCAGAATCCAGATCCATGTGTGGAGCAGCATCCGTTGCTGCTCAGGAGCCCCATCCAGCACCATTGTCCTATGGCACTGAAAGTCCCGGGCAGATCCTAGCAGGAGTCCAGCAGCCAGGCTGGGAACCTGGGCTAAAAGCCCATACCTTCCTGGAGTGCCCAGGCAGAGGCTGTTTGAATTAAATAGGAGAGATTTCCCCCTTATTAGCGGGCTATTAATCACATTCAGTTTTTTTAAATTGAGCTGTTGCACAACAGGTTGAGTAACAGCCTAATAACAGGCTGTAAATCTCAGTTTGCTCTCCGGGAGATTACAGATGTTAATAACAGATAATGACCCACAACTCAGGAGCTGCTCCTCACCCCCGCCCCTTTGATCCCTCTGCTCTGCACCTTGCCATACCCAGCCCCCAGGACTGAGTGGGGCTGCAGGGAAATCCCCAAAAATGCAAAGTGCCAGATAACTCCCACAACATCATCACTCGGCTCTGCTGAGGTCCAACTCCTATCCCTGCATGCACAATTCAGCACCCCCTCCCCAATCCCAGCTTCTCCTGCAGCCCCCTGTGCTGTCATCCTGTACCACTCCAGAGTGCTGGCTTTGGGGTTTTTGTCTCTATATGCTGGTTCCCACAACCCACTTTTAGCTGTGCGAGCATAGCAAGCAGCAAAGCATCAATGATCGATCGCTAAGCTCCTGCTGAATGGGAGTGCTAGCTGGGAGTTGGTGCAGGTCCCTGGGAGCTTGGGTGGCCATGGAGTTGGTGTAGGATGGATGAGACAGTCAGGGCTTGGACCCCACTCTGTTAGTCCCAAGCCTGCTCACCGCTAGACTCTGGGCATAAAATTTCCCACCCCAAGTTTTTACTTCTGTCACCAGCCTGCAGGGTCAGGCTCATGCACATTGAAGGGGCTACTCTTGGGACAGCTCCTAGCCGGGCTATGGCAAGACCCGGTCATATGACACACTGGCAAGGGGCTGTTTCACTGAGATAGGCACTCACTTGAGGCAGCAGCTGCAAAGAGGAACTAACCCCCACCAAACCTTCCAGAGCCAGTTCACTCTGCATCTTCCATCTGCTGTCCCTACAGGTTCCTACCTGTGCCTCCAGACTCAGAGTACTCTTCCCAAACCGGGAGCTCCTCCCTCCACGGGTGCACACACCGTCTGCATCCTTTTCAGAGTGAGCCCACCATGATGAGCCCTGGAGTGGTTGGGAAAGGTGTGAGCTGCATGGAGCTTGGCTCAGCCTCAGGTGGTGTTTCAGGAATGAGAAGAATCTCAAAAGGGACATAAAAAGCCCAAAAGGGCTCCCCCTCTTCCTGCCCTGTGAATTGTCCAGAAGTGGTAGGATGGAGGGACCCTGTGGGAAGGGTCTGTGTTGCCCTCAGAGGGAAGAAAGATGGAGGATTACTTTCTCCTGATCCTGACCTGGGTCTGGCACCAGCAAGCCAGTAGTCTTTACCATGGGATGTAGGGTCCTTCCATCTCCATGCCAAGGGGCCAACTCCAACAGGTAGTAGCCAACCTCTCCAGCATCCTCCTAGCACCCCACACGATCTGGGCCCACAACCACTGCTGTGTGGAGGGTACAATGGATGGTGGGATCCACAAAATAGGGTAAGAAGAGTCACCTATCAGCCATAGCCAATAAGGTCACCATCAGCTTTCCCTGCTGGGATAGAACTGCCTGGCATCCTGCTGTGCTCACTGGTTGCACTGGGCAGAATTGAACAGCTGGTAGGCATGGTAAAACACAAATACTCCAAATACTCCTCAATCTCCAGCATACCAGATTAGGTATGGGACAACTAGGAGTGGGGCCCCAGTCATTGTACAGGCACCTGGCATCTTGTACCTTACTCCTGAAAGGATAGCTGTAGCATGCTGGGTCCTCCTGTGGCCAGACAGCCACACAGTGCAGTGCTTCTGCCACACAATGCGTACCTAGGTGCCGTGTACACATCAGCACTATATGGCAGCAAACTGTGGCGCCGGCGTCACCAGCGAGCTATGGAGAAGGATGAGATAGCAGCTGTGTTTGCCATGAAGGGTGTCTGCTGGCCAGGGGCCACAGGCCAGCGCTCCAATGTTGAGTCTGCACAGTCACCACCCAGGAGCACCACACTGTCCCTCCAGAAGATCTGGGACACCGCTGTAGATGGACAGCAGGATTGCTGCAGCCAGGAGCCCATCCAGACAAGGAGGGCTTGATCTGTAGTACCTGCTTACAGCAAGGACTGTGCATCAATCTACAGGTGTTCCTGGATCTTTCTGACAGGGGCATAGGACCACCAACCAGTGGCATGAGAGCACCTAGTGCTTCTCTTTGAGTCTGGGAGATGGAGGCAGATAAAGTATGATGTCATGCCTCAGGGCAGTGTGCTCTTCACACCCAAGGAAGGAGCTCTGGGTGGGCTCTAGAGAGCACAGAGAGGATGACCAAAGAAGAAACAAGAAGATGCTGGCTGATGTACAAGCATATCTGGGGGGATACAGCAGCCACAGCCAGGCTACCCTGGCATGCTGGCTATCCCACCTAGACCAGCTTTCAGCACCCGGCACCCCGTTTGCTGCATGCTGAACAGCACTCTTTCTGTGGGTATGTGGCACTGGGACTAACAGTCCTTTTTCCAGGGACACCTCAGAGCGGGATGAGGACAGAGCCACTCCCTGGCATAGGGAATGTGGGCCAGGGCTGCCCCAGCCAGTTTTCTTTAAGATGCTGTTAGTAACCCTGCTCCTGCGTCACAGCGTTGTGAGTGCTTCTGCTTTGTGCTGGCTTTGTGACTCCCTCCACAGCCTGTCCATGGCCACCTTCCTCCATGACCTGCACGGGTGTGAAAGCTCCTCCACACAGCCTCCTGGGGAAGGAAACCTCGGTAAAATGTGCTAGAGAGGGGTGCAGCCAAGGGTGCTGAGGTGAACACATCCTGTCACTTCGGGAGTGCTGGGCACTCTTCTTCAGCCCAGGGGCTTCCAGGACCAGGTGACAGCCATCCTGTCAGTGATGAAAGGTGGCGGAGGGGAGGGTTGTGGCTTGATTGGGGCGGGGGAGGGGGCTACTATAAGAGGACGTGGGACCTTTGATATGCAGGAGCCTCGGGCTTGCTGATTGCATTAGCGGGTTTAGGCCCTGAGCAGGCAGCCAGCCCTGCTATCAGGAGCAGACAAGCTGCTAAAGGGCCCCGCTACCATTTTAGATGCAAATGATCTCGCAATTGTGGACTCAGAGGGGAGAATCCTCAAATCACCATCTGGTGGAAGCTGAGCTGGCTGGAGACAAAAAAGGGGTTCCCAGGTGGGATGAGTGGTCCCGTAATGGTCCCATTGATGCCTCAGGTGCGGGACATTGCAGCCCCAATGCCTTCCCGGAACCAGCCCCTTTCTGGGAAGCTCAGATTCCCGGAGGAATCTCTCCCATCTACATTGCCAGCCCAGGCTGCCTGCTGGTTACCCTGCCTGACACTAATGTCCCCAGGGCAGGTGAGTGCCCCAGGGCTTGGAGCTGGTTCTGTGTAGGGCTTTGAAGTGCATCAGATTGGGCTAATGGGGAAGTACATCTATCAAACCCAAACCAGAGGGGCTGGGGGAGGTGATTCCCCCACCCAGGCTAGGTGATCAGACATGGCCAGAGACCCCCACAGTGTGTCCTGAGCCTCAGAATGCCCTGAGTCTTTGTGCCCACTGTGGTTCTGTTTGCACCAGCTGAGCTGGAGCAGACTCAGTGGGTCAGATGTGGACTTGAGTCACTTTAGGAATGTTCTAACTCCATCCAGGCACTCGGAGCAAGGCTGGGCCACAGTCACACTGGAGTATGACAACTGCCAACAACCTGGGACAGTGAGAAAGGCTTTTCTCTGTAACACCATCCCACTGCTGTTCTACTGGCTCCAAAGCACTTCGTACCACCCCACACCCCCAAGCAGTGCCTGTCCTCTAAGCTACTCTACCTTCTATTAGCCAGGGTTACGGGAGGGCCTGCTTACCACCCCATGGCTCCTTAACCCCCATCCCTGGGCTGTTAGGCAGGATCCTCAAAGGGTTTGCGCTGGGCAGTTCCCAAGTCGCTGGGCATTTCTGCTTGGTCCTTTGCCCACTGCCCCAGAGGCAACCCAAAACCCAATCTCATAAAGCCTCTACCTCTGTGTAGAGATCTGCAGCCCTACAGAGCCTCACTGCAGCCTCATAGATAGTCCTCCTTTGCCTGGGAGAGAAGAAGACCCTAACATGGAAAAGTTCCACAGGGTACTCTGCACCCCACAGTGCATAGAGTGCCAAGAGAGGCAGGAGGGACTGAACCAGCATGGTGGGCCCAGGGGATCTTAGGGTCCTGTGCTGTGACTCATGGTCACCACCACTTTCCAAAACAAGGAGACAGGTGGGCAGGTGCACAGGTCATGACCTCTGCACCTGTCCCTGCAAACCACATGGTTCTTCTTTGATGTAGGTGGAAAATTCCCTGTTTGGCCAGCAATCTGGGGGGCTGGGGATTCCAATGCTGGCTACTCTCAGTGAGGAATTAAAAGTGTGTTTTGTTGGAAAGATTTTTTCCTCTCCTGACTGGGGAGGTGACATCCGAACCTTGTTTTCTTTTCCACACTGGGACACATGCCAGGGGGGCTGAGTGGTCCCCAGGGAACCTTGGGATGCTGTGGCTACACCAAGTCCCCTGCTGGCACATGGGATGTAGTGGCAGAGCAAGACTGAAGCACAACGGGACAGATGGAGCCAGGGAAAATGGGAGCAAATAGAGGTTTGGTTTGAGCTTGAGGCTGTTTGCCTGTAGCCTGAACACGCGCTGAGGTCGGGCAGGGAGCCGGCTTGGCTGTGGATTTTAAAATAGCAACTTGTCTGCTAAGGACCCTCCTACTCTGCCACAGGCTGGGTGGATCCCAGTCCCGCTGTGCACCTTGTGCTGCTCGCGAAGCACTACATGCTTGGCCGGCTCCACTCCAGTAGCAGATTCTCTGCAGACCAGGAGGCAGGGAGGGGTGCACTGGCTGTTTCTGCTACACCTCTGGCCATGGCCAAGCACCAGCTGAGCACAGGGACAAACATCCCGTAGACACCTCTGGGCATCACACAGCCTGGGGACATTTATCCATCCGAGTATTCTCTGAGCAGGCTGCTGGGCACCAACTCTGGCAGCACAGTGCCCTGGAGCATGTGGAGAAAAGCATCCCTGTTTCCCAGCATTATCCTCAGCAGCTGATGGTCCCAGGGACTCTCCACCCCACAGTGTGGTCTCTGCTTTGGGATCATGCTTAAAGGAGGGCAGTACCCTTTTTGCCTGCTTCCCAGAGGGCACCAGCCTAGGGCAGGAGCAAACTGGGGGTGTCATGCCGGGGCCACCCAGGAAATGAGGAGGAGAGTAGAGTGTGTATACTGGGGTTGGGAAAGTTCAGGCTTCCTCTAATTCCTCTCCTGGGGTATTGACCCATTATCCTACCACCTGTGAACCCCAGCTGGGTCCCCTCATCAGCCAAACCTTGTGAGAACTTCCCCTATGAGGAACATACCACCCTACCAGCCCAGCAAATAGCTCTGGGATCAAAGCCTTTGATATAAATATTCTTCCTTTTCAGATGTGGGTGCTGCACTGGTGAACACATACAGCCAGGCACAGGTTCTTCTGGAGCCAAGGTTCTGTGGCTCTCTCTTGACCAACTGTAGCACCACCAGTGCCATAAATGCTGGTGCACATTTACCTGCAGATGAGCCTGTGAACTTCCCTGTGATTATGCTCATGTCACAGAGATTAAAGGCTTGACAGGAGAGGCAATTTCTCTCCATCCTCAGAAATGGCCACAGCCTCAGTGGAAGGGAGGGCAGAGTTTGGGCTCTGGGTGTGAAGTGATCTTTCCTTGCCCCTCTCCTGCCTGCTGGAATCTTTTTGTCCATACTCAGACCAAGAGCATCTTCATCCTCACTGTCCCCACCAGCCTCAGTGCATGGCCAGCTCTGCCAGGACATGTGAAGCAGCCAGTTCTCTGGCTGTGACTCACACTGAAGTAAATGATGTTCACTATATTTCAGGGCTTTTGTCTTGGATGAAAAGCATCAGGATGTCAGAAAGTTTCTTTGCGAGCTGCTCTTAAAACTCTGGAGGGACTTTTCCCACTTATTCATGCTTTACTCTTTTTGGAGAAAAGTAGCATTGCTAAATAAAAATATCCTTCTGATTTTTTATAATGTGGAAAACAGCAGGATGGTTTGTCCTGATCTATGAAAACAAAACCTAAATACCATCCAGGTCAAATCCAAAGGGTTTCAGGCTACACTGAATGAGCAGTGAGTATGTGGCCCTGCAGCCAGACATGCTGCCTCCACCACCTCCTCCCTCCAGCCAAGCCTTCGTGTAGGGGGCCAAGGAACCATGTGGCTTCTGTGCCTGCCTGCCGGGCTGGGCCTTGGCAATACCTGACACCGCTACCCATCCCAGTGCAGCTCTCTCAGCAGTTCAGCGTGGTTTCGCTGCTGTGTTTGCTCGAGGGTTATCTGCTCTGGAGCTGGTGTTGGTTTTGGCACGCAGTGCCGGGACCACACCTACTATTTAAATACCACAGCCAAGGGCTTGGAGGGGGGAAAAAAAGGGAAAGAAAGAAAATGCATATGAAATATTTGTTGCGGTTTGGAGATATACACACACATGCACTCACAACACAAACATACCAGCCCGGCTCCGGGTCGCTGGCAGCTGAGGAAGGAAGACTCTGGCTAAGATTGCTTGCAAAACCACGGTGGTGGCAGAGTTTGCTGAAGGGAAACCCTTTGGGCCAAAATTAGCCCCTACTGCATGCCAAGCCAGAGCCTGCTCTCACCCGGGCTGGGGAAGCCGGGGCAGCCCTGTCTGACAGCACCACTAGGAACAGGGAGCAGTGCCAGCACTTCCCGGGTGGCTGCCCTCCTGCCGGGCTGTGAAAAACCAGGGAAAGGATGCCAGGAATGGAAATCCCCAGGGAGACAGCCCGTGTGGGAAAGGGAGGGTTTGCTCTCCACAGCATTCTGAAATAGCAGATCATGTTCTGGAAGCACCCATTAAGGTGACAGCCGTCACAGTGCAGCTGGAGCAGTTAGGGACAGAGATAGGCAGTGCTCTGGCTTTGTGCTGGCACAGAGTGAATGGGATTCAGCAGCTAAGGATGGGCTGGAAATAAGAATGGGTGTCCTACAGGAGCAAGTAGCTCTGGCCACCTCCATGATCGTGCTGGCATCATGGTGGATGGGAAACTGCCATTTACCCCCATCCTACCTCAGCTCTCCCTTCTGTGGCAGGTGCAGCCCATATTGGCCCTGGCAAGGCAGCTGCCAGCATGAAGCCACAGCAAGGTGGGTGGCTGTATTGTGCCATGCCAAGCAGTGAGTCCTGCCTAGGCAGCTGGAGCAGGTGGTTTACCACCATCTTCCTTTCCCCAGCCTCCCTCTTGGAGAAGTTTTCCTGATGATCTCACTAGATGCACATTTCTAAATAATTTGGTTGATTGTTTCATCATCAGAGGTCAATTAAAGAGAAGGCGAGTTCCTGTCACCCCTCTCTGAACCCCTTCACTGCCAGAGCCCCAGAACAAAGGGAGGAATTGGGCTTGGGCTTGGCCAGCTTGGATTCCCATTTGATTATTTCCAACAAGGGAGCAAATCTATTTTGGAGCTGGTATTCCCAGAGGATGAGCTCAACCACACAGAGCATGAGCAGGGTTGGGGAGAAAAAAAAATGCAGCCTTTTGTAATGTGTTGCACAGTTATTTACTAGCAGGGAGGCCAGGTAAATAAATGCCACTTCCTGGAGCCGAATTACACAGCTTTTATGTGCTGGTGCAAAGAGGTTTGCTCGGGATGTGGGGTGGCTGCTGATCCTGCCAGATGCTGTCTGATGTCATGGGCAGGAGGATGGATGCAATGCAAATGCACCATGGCATCCATGCAAGCTGGGGCCAGCATCCCTTGCTGGAGTGGGTGGCCTTCATGCAGTGCAGTGCATGTCCCAGGGACACAGGGTGGCTTTGCTGTGCAGCATTCTACGATGTGTGATTTACATCATCAAGGTGGCTGCAAGCAGATAGCTGCATGGGAGGGATAACAAGTCATGGTCACACGAGTGCCCTGTCTCTGGGGCCAGGCACAGGCTTTTTCCTTGCTGGGAAACAATGTGGACATGCTTGGAGTAAGGCTGGGCTTGCAGCCTTCACTTTCCCTGGCTGTGCACAGGCTGGGAAGACTATTCCCCACCCACTGAGACACAAGTTCACTAGAGCCTGAATACCTACCTTAGTGTATTCCTGAGGAGGAGGGATGCAGGCTGCTTGGAATAAAATGGCAGAGACTTATACCTGAATTATTTGAAAATTACATAGCTGAACTGCTCGTACATGATGTGCAGCTACTAATAACACCCAACACACAGGAGAAGGGCTCTAACGCACATACTCTCTCTGCTCTGTGGCTTTACCATGATGCAAAAGTCTCTCTAATCTCTTTAAAAAAAAAAAAGAACAAACCAGAGATTTTGGGGAAACTATCTTATTTTCTTCCCAGCCTTCCCTGTTGCTGAAAAGGAACTAGAAAACCACAATTCCTCCTAGAACTAGGCAAGGGTGGCTGGGTCTTCTCTGCCAGGGCTGGCATGTGAGCACATACATTCGCGTGTTTTGCCACTGCTTTGAGGGGTTGGCCTGATGCCTTGAGTGCTGCTGAGGAAGGGTTGGGACATGTCCCAGTACCACGCCAGAGCGATGACCCCTCTGAGTGAGGGGATACCCCGTCCACCATGCTGCTGGACCCTGTGGATCTGTGTAGAGCCCCGTGCTTACAGCTTTCCTCTACCAGTGAAAGTTAAGCAGTGGAGGAAAAACGTTGCTGTATGTTATAGAGGAAGAAAGGTAAAAAGGGCAGGAAATTTGCACCATGTCCATTTCCCCTTGGCCCCCGGCCGCTGCTCATTCCGGATTCGGGATTTGCGTAGGCAGAGTTAAAAATAACAAGGGTATATAAAGAAGGATGGAGAGGGCTGCACTGGCCCCACAGCCACCAGAGCACAGCCAGGCAGTAGGCAGAGATCAAAGCAGGATGTACTCCAGGCGGCACAGTGGGTCTGGGCTTGTGTGTGGGTTCTGGAGGTGCCACAGTACCACAACATTGGGGGTCAGGTTGCACACTGCTGCTGGCTTGGCAGCCTCCTGGGAGAGCAGGTGGGCAGCAGCTGTGGGAGATGGTGACATGTACTCCCTGTAGGCAAAGTTGTCACCCCTGTGACATCTCCACAGTGTTTAGTCCATGGTGACATACACCAGGAGGGACATCACCTGGCTCCCCCTGCCAGAATGCTGCATGGGGAACCTGGGTGCAGCCCTTGTCTGGAGCACCCCACCCTGGGACCAAGCCAGTGCTGCCAAGGTTCTCCCTGCCTCCCTGAGCCCCTGGCAGTCTTGGCCTTCATCTGCACATCCCAGTGCTCCCTAGGCCTGGGGCAGGCAGGGCGGACACAGCAGCTCTCTGGGCTGGTGCAAACGAATCTGCCCTCTGTGCCCTGATAACATTGTGTTTGTTGCAGAGCGGGAAGAGCCTGCCAGCACACGATAAGAGCAGATGACTTTACTCTGGATCCGCTCCGGATTGAATTATGCTTTAATTTCATTTTCAGTTCCTCTTTTCAGGAGAGGAAGGGGTCTTGAGGGATTTCAGGTAGGTCTGGGGGGTCTCTAACACTTCTTCAGGTGGGTCAGCCCAGAGCAAAGGGAACAGAGAATAAAACCCAGTCAGATCTGCGTTCTGCTTTCAGGGACATAATCCTGGAGTGTCACAGCAGTCTGGGGTTCAGGTTTTAACTCCCACTGAAGCAGAGGCTCTCTGGGCTGGGGTGCCATCGACAGTGTTAAAAGGTGTTTTTGTGTCCTATTGGAGGGGGGCACTAGAGGTGCCCAGAAGGGGAGTCTCTGGGTTCATCCAGATCTCCAGCTCCAGCAGATGGAACACAGATAGGGAGGCAGTGAAGGTGGTTTTCATTCCCCAGTATTTTGAAGGGTAGAGAACTGCTCTGTGTCTCCTGAAGGTCCCACTAAGCAACCCAGGCACCAATATAATCTCTGGCAGTGCTGTCGGTCATTGCCTCCCTATCCACGCTATGCACACTGTGGGATAGTGTCATGGTACCATGGCATTGTTGGCAAGGCTCACAGTGCTCTCAGCCTGATGGAGTCACAGCCAAATCTCCACACAGGGCATGGCACGCTCCCGTGATACCCAGAGCAGTGATAACCATTAACTCTTTCCTCTTTGGCCACCGACTGGGTTAGTGACCCTTCCCACCCTCTGTTTGCTCTCCTGCTGGGTCACCTTTTGATCTCTGAGGATGCCAGCAGTGTTACAGCCTGCCTTAGTGGTGCAGAAGATAATCCATGTTTCCTAAGGGGGAAAACCAAAACAGTGGGCTGCATACATGCACTGGTTGTTTGCACTTGCCTCCTTCTCTGCTCTGAGGAGGCTCCTATTGCTAAGGTGTTGGCAGAGCTGTGACAAAGACCCCCACCATGCCCTGCCCACTGCTCACAGTGGGCAAACCTCTCCCATGCCACCCTCCCTGTCTGTGCTGGGTCAGTGCTGGCAACATTCATGATGGTATGGTGCCTGACGTGCTAACATTCCTCTCCACCCCAGCCCTCCCACCACAGCATCAGTAATAAGAGTTTCCTGGGGAATATCCCACATTTGCAAAAAGTATTAGCTGTAAAAATGAACCTGATCTGCTGGAGATATATCTCCTAAAATAAGTCAGTTCTACATGGGTGCAGATGCCAAAACGAAAAAAAAAAGGGGGAAAACCAAATGGAATTAGTATTTGTCTCCTGTGGCATCTGCTCTCATTTATCTATGCAAGTTTGGGGCAGGAACTGCCTTGCTATTAATTAATTTGTCCAAAAAACAAATAATGGGAGTAACGAGTAACTTAAATATGCTAATCTGGGAGCAAGGCTAAAGGGTACTTCAATTGGTGCCCAGACACTTCTTTGCCACTTCAGAGATGGCTTTTTCTGAGGTAGAAATTAAGAACCTGTGTTTGGACCCAGTGGATGGTATTAATATGTCTGATCCTTCACCATTAGCCAGACACACAGGGCACAGGCTGCGACCCAGTGTGTGCTCTGAAAACCAGGGCAGGGCTTCTTGGTAAAAGGGGGAAGATTTGAATCGTTGTTGTTCCACTGGATTACTGGAATAATTTATTGCAATACTCCACCCTTATAATTAAAGCACCGTGATGAAAGCAACTGGTAGAGTAGCTTTGGATCCAGAAGCGGCATGTGTGTGTGTGAGTGTGTGTATGTGTGCACCTCACACCTCATCTTTGGTGTTTGTATTTGTTTTTTTTTAAATTGACTCCTTGCCTCTGAATAGTGCAGGCAGCAACCCCAGTTCTTAGAAAGGTATCTGGAGATGGAAAGCCCCAGAAAACAGGGAGACAGGCTCCAGGAGATAAGGGCCATTGCTTCTTGACAAGCACAACAGTAGCTAGGTCATTCCTGGTACAGGCTGGACAGGTGCCAAACAGAAGTCTCTCTGTGAAATGGACAGGGCAGCAAAAAGCCCCTGGGGAAGGCTGCCCAATGCCCTGGATCTCTGTGCCACATCATGATTCTTTGGCATGGAGCAGAGTACCTAGGTGTCTCCTGTCTGGTGGGACATCCCAGTCTTATGTTCCCCCGCCATGGGAAACCCTCAGGCGATCAGTGCTGTCACAGGGGCTCTGCAGGGCTGGCAGGGTCAGATGGCCGCCCTTGCCCCCCATGGAGAGTGAGGGTTGTGGCACTGCTCCTCACACAGGACAGACAACCGTCCAGCAGGAGCTGTGGGACGAGATGAGGAGACGCAGGCAGGGTGCCAGCCCCCCAGCAGGATCTGCTGGGCAGTTATCTCGGTTTGCCACGCACACTGTGTGCAGCCAGATGGGAACTGGTGTGCTCTGGGCTGCTGATTGCCTCACCGACAGCACCGACAGTACTGGTGCGGGGGCACGTGGCCTCATGAGAGCTTACATGAAGCAAGTGGCATGGGGGCACCAGGGCTCAGCCATCCAGGCTCATCTCCCCAGCTGGCACAAGTACCCGTCGTGTCTGCACTTTTGCTCCTTGTCGCACCTGGCATCCCCATGACGAGCAGTGTGTCTGGCTATCAGAGCTGTAACCCCACACCAGACCTGCCAAGTGCACGTCCATACCCTCTGGCACGCTAAATGGCCATTGTCCCTGCCCAAAGTGGGGTGCAGGGGGTGCCTCGATTCTGCCATCCCGGAGCAGTAAGTCGGGATACCGCTGTCCAGCTCACGTCGTAAGGGCACGCGGGCAGGAGGGACCGTGACCTTTGCGATGCTCACGAACATCCTTTTTTCCTGTCCCGCCGTGGGGCAGGGCGCGGGGTCCCCGTTACTGTGCGAGCAGGCGGGTGGCGAAGAGCCGTCGGGCAAAGAGCAAGGGCCGACCCCCGCCAGTGGGGGCAGTCCCGTGAGAGGGGGCGTGGCTCTGGCAACGGCAAAGCCAACGGGAGGCCGCTTCGGTGAATATCAATGAGGTTCAGGCCAATGGGCGCGCAGCCATGCTGTTAACAGCTTAAGGGCGCGGGGCGGGCAGAGCAGCGCTGCCGCCGCGGGGAGCGGAGCGGTGCCGGGCTCCGCACTCCCCCAGCCCGCCCCGGTACTTCTCCCACGGCCTGCCATGGCGGCAGCCGTGGACGAGAGCACCCTGCCTTCCATCTCCACTTTTGCCAACCTGCTGCCGCTGGAGGAGCGGCCGGCCGACATGCTCCACGTAAGCACCAGGCAACAGCAAAGGAGGGAGGGAGGGGTGAGGGGTGTATAAGGCAGACCGTTCCGAGCTAGAGCTCAGCCTGGCTAGTGGGGGCGGCCCCCATTCTAGCCGTCGGAGGGCGGCGCAGCCTCTCGGAACGGTGCCGACCCGTCGGGCGGGTTGTGGGAAGCCGCCGCCCCGGACGGGGACGCGGTGGCCGGTGCCTGAGTGGTGCCGCCGCAGCAGCTGCCGGTGCTGACGCCCTTCTCTCCTCGCAGAGGATGCTGCAGCAGGACGGTGATCCCCCAGTCAAACGGGAGGAGGACGACCTGGGCAAGTTCGTGGACTTGGATTTCATCCTAGCACACACAAGCAGTGGCGGGCAGGGGCCGCCCGCTCCCGGCCCCAACTATCCCCTGCCCGAGACCCCCGAGAGCTGTGGCACCACCTATGACAGCGACGGCTCCTACCCGACGCCAGGCAAGTTCCCAGGTCCGTACCCCGAGGGCCAGGGACACAGCTATGTGGCCGAGCTGCTGACCCCAGACCTGCCTGGCCACTGCGACCTGCAACGGAGGGAGTACACGGAGCTGCGGGTGCCCGGCGGACCACCTTCCCACCATCACCCTCCGCACCACCACCCGCCTCTGCACCCGGCCCTGGCCCGCCCGCTGCCTCTGGACACCGCTCAGCCCTTCGGGCCCCGCATCAAGAAGGAGCAGCCAGAGGAACGCGCCTGCCTGCTGGGGCTGCCTGCCGTCGACTACCTGGGTCCGGGCAATGGCGAGCAGAAGCCACGCGTGGCGCAGGGTCCCGGGCCAGGACCAGTGCCAGGGCCACCGCTACCCTACCCAGGCTTCTCCCACGGCCGCCTGGGTCCTCCCGAGGAGTCGCTGCCCAGCGCAGACCCCCACCTTCTGCCCGACCTGCCGCCACACTACGCCGTGGCCCCGCACCGCTACGCGCCCCACTTTGCCCCGCAGCCGCCGCCGCAGTTTCATGGACACTTCAGTGTTTTCAGGGAGCCCCTGAAGGGGCCGATGCCAGGCCCGGCGGGGCTACCCGGGCTACTGGTCACACCGCCCAACTCTCCGGTGCTGGAGTACTTCCCAGCCGGGGCTGCCCCCGAGGACTGCAAGCCCAAGCGCGGCCGCCGTTCCTGGGCGCGTAAGCGGACGGCCACGCACAACTGTGAATACCCGGGCTGCGGCAAGACCTACACCAAGAGCTCCCACCTCAAGGCACACATGCGGACCCACACGGGTAAGGGCGCTCTGAGGGGGATGTGCGAATGGTCGCGGGTGGGTTCTGAGAGGCACCGCGTGAGTATGGAGAGCCCATTCCAGTGTGGGTCTCTGGGGTTGTAGAGAGGGTAAGGCCTTCTGCGGTCGGTGCAGGGGTGCATGGAGGGTCCCACGTGGTGGGTCCATATGAGAAACTGCTGCGTGGAGCGTTCCTGATATAAAGGGGCAAGCAGAGAGTGCTCGGGAGGACCCTCATGGTGGAGTGTGGGCACATGGGGACCACCCATCCCTGCAACACCTTTCCCTGTCTAGGGGTGCCTGAAAGGGTGGTGAAACGGGAACACATGATTTAGGTCCCCAGCTGGGTTTGGGGTGGCTCCACAGCAGGGGTGAATGGAGGGCACCCACAGTTTGAAGTGGGCCAGGTTTATGTGGAGGGGGTAGGGGTGCCCAGAGGATAGGTCCCATGCAGGACATATGGAACAACAGAGCATATGGGGAATGGCAGAAAGATAAGGGGACAAAAGGAAAGGTGGGGCAGGCAGAGGTTCAGAGGGGACAAGTACTTAGTGGAGCTCTCCTGGTTGGGGCTAGGGATCATCTACAAGAAAAACATGGGTCAGGGATCCCCCTTAAAAAAGGTGGCGGTACTGAGCAAGTGAGCAAGTGAGCACTGATAATAAGGCAGAGGGAGAAAAAGGGTCTCCAAGCTAACTGAAACCCCCTTTCTTCCACAGGGGAGAAGCCCTACCACTGCACCTGGGAAGGCTGTGGCTGGAAATTTGCCCGCTCTGATGAGCTGACCCGCCACTACCGTAAGCACACAGGGCATCGGCCCTTCCAGTGCCATCTCTGCGAGCGGGCTTTCTCTCGCTCTGACCATCTTGCCCTCCACATGAAGAGGCACATGTGAGCAGCGGGCCACGGCTGAACTCGGGGTCCCTGGAACGAACCAACTCATGGTGTAAATAGTGTCAGGCTGGCACGGGGGAGCAGCCTGGCTGCCCAGCCCTCTCCGCTTGTATGTAGTTGATAACTAGTTTTCTGCCCTCACTGTGAGAGCTGGGCCCAGCTCAGTGGTGGGGAAGGGCTGCTTTGGGGTGTAGATGGGGAGAAAAGCTGTGTCTTCAGCCCCCTTGCTTGGGCATCACCACTCAACTTCCTGTGCTTGGAAGGTGCCCACCCTCCACCCACAAGGCACCTGATGAGTGTGGGGGAGGGTAGCTGGTGCAGTAGGGATCTATCCCCAGAACTCCTGTCCTGTATTTGGCATCAGCTTACCTTTCTTGCCTCAAACTTTGATGCTCCCTTGGCTCCAAGAATCATGTGGCTGACCCTGACCAGGCTTTGTCTGGGGACCATGTGTGTGGGTCATGGTACTGGAAAGCAGGATGTTGGTCTTCTCAGTCGTGGCCATCAGAACAAACATCCCGACCCAAAAGCCAGAGTAGATGGGGTGATGGTGGGACCTGTGTGGCTCATGTCTGTAAATGTTTGCAGGGGTTGGCAGCTCAGCACCACCTTGCTCAAGGAGTGGGAAATTCCTAACACCAGCTTGGGACCCTGCTGGGCAGTTTGGTCCTGGCCATTCCCAGTTTCTTTCTCAGGAGCTTAAAATGCTCTCTGGCTCTTGTCTGCTTTCATTTGTCCCATTCTTTCCCTCAGGATGACACCAGGTACTGCTGCAGCTGCCTTCCCCATGCTGCTTTTTTAAATTTAGTGTGTAAAGGACAGTGAGTCCATCTATGAATGCCCAGGTCTCTTTGCTATACTTGAAACTTTTGTAGAGGGAAAACAAAGAGTATGCAAAAGAAAATGAGTCTTTTTATGTGCAGCTTCTGCAAAGCAACTTGTAAATTAAACAAAACAGTAATATATAATGTTTCTGGTTTTTTTTAATATATTTTTTTCCAGCTGGGAACACAGATGAGTCTCAGCTTTGGGAAGTGCACTGTTCCCATCTGTGTATATTGTTAATTAACATTTCTCTGCTTGGGCACGTTAGGTCTCTTGCACTCTGAAATGTTACTTTTCTTTATATGCAAACTGTTGAAATATTGTGATCTGCTGTATATTAAATAAACAAGATGTAAACATGAAAGAGCCAGGAGAGTTTACTTTAAAGCCCTCTTCTAAGAGGAGAGGGTGAGGCTGGGCTCACTTGTCAGTAAATATTTACATCGATGTTCATTTCTGCTTAAGTTAGCTGGGGAGGATCGATGGGGAACGCCCAAGCCTCGGCATCCGAGTAGCATCTCCTGTGCAACAGCTCTTGAGTCACCCCACTTCCCCGTGCCTCAGTTTCCCTAATCTGCAGATGGGGCAATTGTGGCACTGGGATGGCGTGACTGGTCCTGCAATGAGTCATTCCCAAGAACAGCAGCCGAAACTGTACAGGGAGCTTTGCTTGTCCTGTCACCTTCCCAAGTGGTGCTGTCTCTTGTTGTGGGACATTTGCAGTTCTAGCCTTGTGGTCACAGTGGGGAGGTTGGTGGCAGCTGCTGTGTCCTGGGTGCTGTCCTCCTAGGGATGGCCCAGCAGCTTGGTGAGGTTCAGGTGCTAAGGTTTCCCTGCATTAGTAGGTGGTGATTCAGCACAAGTGTGCTGGCAGGTTCCAAGCTCAGCAAGCAGGTCTGGCTCCATCCCTCCCTCCCACGGCTGATTACCCGTGATGCACACACGCATCCCTCTGAAGGCCAGGGCTTGTCTGGACCTGACAGCATGCTGGCAGTGCAGGGAGCATGCTGTAGAAGCTGTGTGGTGTCCTGGCCCAGGGTGGTGGTGGTGGTGGCGGCTTCTTCCTCCTGTGCTTGCTGCCACAACCCCAGGCGGTTGGCCAGAGCTAGGGGATGCCCTGGGGTTCCTTGCCCTGTGAGCGGAAATGGGATTTTACAGCACTGCCAACACAGGCTGGGTTGATCCTGCACCTTCCTGGTTTCCTTCTTGCAGATGCATAACGCTGAGCTGGGTAAAGAGATGAGAATGGCAGAGTAGGATTTTGTCTCCTTAGGGGGTGACTAGTGTTTTGGTGTTGAGCTCAGTCCTGTGACCAGCAGCCAGCTTTGGTGTCTGCCCTTAGGTACAAAAGTGGGTGTCTTCAGGTGGGCTGGCAGCAGCCTAGGATATAGTGTTCTGCCTGTGGGACATTGGGACTGCATCCACAGGTGTCACAGATTCATCAGGTTCACTCACTTGTCCTTTCCACAGCTGTCTCCACCCTCTTCTTTCTTGTCCCACTTTCTGAGAGGTGCCTGCGTTGGGGTGACTGTGCTGGGACACAACTGACTTATGGAGGAGTCCCATGGATGTCTTGCTCCTGGGAACTAATGAACCTAAGGGTGAGGGTTTGATGTCAGTGGAGAGGTTGGAACAAAACTTCTGTCTCTTCCCCGGAGACTTGTTCAAAACCTCACATCGAGGGAGAGGGAAAGGTGTGGGCTGTTTGAATTAGCGATGAGTCAGGCTGGCAAAGCCAGATGGGGAGAGAGTGCATGCCTGCGTGTTTGTATGTGTATAAGTAATCTCTGTCTTTGTGTTTTTATTATGATTATTATTTTTATTTCCAGGGGAACGATGAATTTCTCCAACAATCCTGTCCCACTGGAAAGGCTGGCTCTGCTGTCCTGTCCTCCCTAAGCATCCTGGGAACCAGGGTGACAGTCTTTGGCTGTTTTGAGGTTCAGCTCTGAGATCAGAGCACAAAACCAGTTCTTCCTTACCTTTCATCATCACCGTGCTGGGGCGGGAGCAAGGTCCAGCTCTGCTGCTGCTGCCTTACATGGAGGCAAGAGGAGGGGAAGGTGCTTTTGCTCCTTTTCTGGGCAGAGGCGCTCCAGGTGTGCTCCCCTGGACCTGGGGATGCTTGTTGGCACTCCTCTGGACACCTGATGGGGCATGGCAGTCACATGGCTTGTAAACCTCAGCTGGATGAGGAGCAGCTGTAGTAGAAAAGGCAATTACAGTTAATTTGTTGTTAATAAAACCCACCCTATTCCAATTGCCTGGGCTAAGACACTATCCGCTGGAAGAGAGGGCCCAGTCCTGTCCCCAGCAAAACCTGTCCTGCAAAGCAATGAGGGCAGTAAGAAAACACCCTTGGCAGCACTGAGGAAGGCAAGACTGGGACACAGTTGGCATGTCTATGGTCAGCTGAAAAACCCTTTGCTCTGGACTGGCAGGGGCACATGGAGACCCAAAACATACCAGTAACCTGGGCAGGACCTTGTTTTGCAGGAGATATGGCACTAACAATGTGTTCTGTACCATGGCCAGACTTGTGCCTGAAAAGCGTGTCTGCCCATGTACCACTCTGGGTCCATGGCTGGCACAGCTTGAGGTAAGTCCTGGTATCCTGGGTCACATGCTTGGCTGCTACAGGAAGGTGAAGAGTGAAAGCTGGCTGGCCAGGGCGATGCCACCACGTGGTGCCACACTAGGTCCCCAAAGCCAGCCTGGCTTTCCTTTCCCACCTTGGTCACCTAGTATTGAAAAATACCCCAGGAACCATGGTAGTGGGTGGAGTGATGCAGAAGTGTTTGAATGCCCCATAAACTTTAAGATGCAGCCCTGTAGTTCTGGGATACAGCCAAACCAGCACAGCAAGGACACAAGCTAGAAAGAAAAGAGTAAGCCTTAGAGAAACACCTCCCAGCAGAGGTTTGAGTCATGGCCACAGTGTGGTCTGGCATCCTGCAGTCACCTGCCAGCAGGAGTGGGGCCCTGGGGAGTTCATAACTGTAGTGAGGCAAAAGAGCAGCTCAGGTGGATTTCTGACTTCTGGGGATGATCCAGCTTGTGAGGCTCCTCTTTACTGTAGCCAGTGGGTCTCACAAGGGTGGGACCAAGGATAAGAGGCTGTGGGGAGAAGGGGGGCTGCAGGTCTGATAGGGCTCCTTGCCCAGGGTTTGACCCTAGGATTGCTGTGGTCCATAGAGACAGTATGGAGCTGGAGGTGGAATGCAGCCTGGGTGCTCCAATGTGGGAGAGATGGTTTAGGGATGCTTGGAGGGATTAACAGATACCTTTCCTTACCATGAGTGGTGAGGTGAGATTCCCAGGGCCAAGGTTTCCTTGCTTTAGGGTGCTTCTGGTGCTGATATCCTTGGTCCCAGCAGGGCAGTGGAAAGTGTCTCATCCCTGCCATGAGGGGAAGGTCAGGCAGCCTGCCCTCATGTTCCCGCCACTCAAGGTGGGCTAGGCGCCATGATAACGGCACTGTGCCTATCACCGCACCTTTAGGAAACATTTGGCTTCAGGCACCTGAACCCACGGGGAAGTGATAACTCCCCGTTTTGCTCACCCTACCTGGACCCACACCTGGTGCTATCATACCTTAGTCACACATCGAGAGTTTTTCCACTGCCGGGCCCCAGATAACCTCCTCCCACCCCGCTGACCGCAGTGTTTGCACTTGTCCTCCTCTGCTGGTGCCACACACACACACCTTGAGCCCTGGGCAGGAGACACGCACACCTCTGGCCCTGGGCCACCTTTGGCCATGCCTGGCAGCCAAGGCACAGGCAACAGGTATGAGGTTCATCCTTCCTCCAGCAGCTTGGGGTGAGTGGGAAGCTGGTTTCACGGCCGTTAATGCTGCACCGGTGGCTTTCCCCGACCGTCTGCATACGCAGGGTACTCCCGTGCCCTAGCAAGGCAAGATCCTGGTGCTCTGGTGAGGTGATTGGCCTGGGCACGTGTCCCTGCACAGGAATCTCCAGGATAAATCAGGTATGTGCCAGCTGACCAAGGTCTCCAGCTGCGCCCCTTTGTTCTTTGAAAGCTGTGAAAGCTCTGGGATGAAGTCATACTGCCCAGAAACAACATCTGACAACGTCTTGTGTCCCTTTGAAGCTGGTGCTAATTGCTCCACTGCTGATCAGATTAGCAGAAGCACCCAGCTAATGTGTTTCTTTTGCAGGTCCATGCAGTTGCTAGTGGGACACAGGCTCGCAGTGACACCCCCACTCACAGAAGTGGGGGAGGGGCAGGCTGTGAATACCACAGCTCTGCTGCCCACAATCTCCACTTTTCACAAGGATAAAGAGAATCAATTGATCGTCCTGCACAGGGTGGGTAGAGCTTGGGCTGAGTCCTACTAGGATAGGGCTGGAAGATATGCTTGACCAGGTCAGGCTTAAAGATGAGGGATACAATCAAAATCCAAGGACACTGAATTGTATTCGGGGATTGTTTTTTTCTGGTGTTTTCTGTTAGTGCATTTATCTACGTGAATAGGTTGTGAACGACCCGTCAACGAGGGCCAGAAAGATCGATCCTCTTCTCTGATCTGACAAAGCTCTCCCTCGAGCAGCAGTGCCAAGCTTGCAGGCAAAGCAGAGATGAGACTGTGAAAGCACAGGAAGGCAGTTCTGGGAAAGCCCTGCTTCTCTCTAGACCCATCTGGGGGGAAGCCTGGAGCCCACCTCCAGGCTAGTTGCTACACGAGAATAAGGAATGTTAGAAATGCATGGCCACACGTGTTGTTGGTGAGAGGACTTGGGTCTATGGGCCTCAGCTGAGAGCAAACCGGCAGGATAGAAGTCTCAGAATCAGCTCTGTCCTTCTGAAGAGTCAAGTTTAAAAGCCACTCTTGGCATTGTTGGGCGTTAAACGACTCCTTGTCACTGGTGCTGGCTGGGACTTGGTGTGGAAAGTGACACATCAGTTCCCGAAAAGAGGCTGCCAGTGGGATGGATACAGTAGCAACTCCAGCACAGCCTGGCCTGCATTACAAGACTGTGTGCTCAAGTTACCTGCGCAAAGCAGGGTTCAGCTTATCTCTGGGATGCTGCACAGGAGATCCCCTTGGGGTACCCTAAGAGCAGGCAGATCCCCACTCTGCTCAATGCTGAAACCTTCTACTTTGAGCAAATCATTGCAGGCACTCTCACTCCTGTGTGGCAGCAGAAGGTGATTTCTTGAACTCTGGACTGGCCACCGTTCCCCATCTCCTCCCACCTCCTTTCTTCCATGGAAGAGAAAACAGGACAATCCTATTAATTAAAATTTCTTCCTGACTGCCTGTGATAAATGCAGCAGCTCTGCAGTACTTTGGGTTTTCTTGCCAAGTGTGGAGGTGAGGTGCGTGCCCTGTCAAGCAGAGCTGGGACAGGCAGCCCGAACGTGCCATGCAGTGCAGCGCCTGCCTGGCTGGCAGCCACCTGGCATCGCGCTGCTGTGCACAGGACAGTCCGGCAGCCGCGAGTGCTGCAGGGACTAGCGAGGAGACGGGGAAACCCCTCACGAGTTCTAGATGGTGGGTCGCTGTGCCAGGCTCCCCTGCTCCATCCCACTGTTCTGATGGCAGAGCCCAACAACCCATCACCGAGGCCTGGGGAACGGGCAACCGTGACTAGCCATCTTGAGCAATTTGGGGGCGAGAGTGGGGGCACTCCAGGATGCCGCAGCGCTTGGGTCCCCGGGCTGGGCCCAGCGCGGCTCTGCTGCCATCTCCTGGCGCGGCAACGGGCTGGGCCTGCAGCAGCTCCTCCGCCTGAAGCAAGCCGGCCCAGATGGGCCTCCGAGTTAGCTGTTGGGCCCAGGAGTAGCAGTACCCGAGCTAGCGGCACCGAGCCCGCGACAACCACAGCCTCTTGGGAGCGAAACACGAACCCAACACCCAACGCTCCCCCTCACCCCTACTCATCCGCTGTGCGGTCCCCAAAGGAATCCGGGCACTTCCGGGCGCCTCTCGGAGGGAGCGGAAGTGGCGCAGCCCGAACCGCTCTGACAGTCGCACAGTCCCGGAGGCCGCGGAGCCGGCGCCGGTGGGTGAGCGCGGGAGAACCGGGCCCGAGGCTTTTGCGGCCTCTGCGGCGGAACCTCGTCCCGCTCGACCTTTCGAGGCCTTCCCGGGGCACTGCTGCGGGGCTGTGGGCCGTGGGGCCGGCTGTGCGTGGGCTCCGGGACTGGCCGGGAACAAGGGCCCGGTGTTGGGCCTGGGGGGAGGGGAAGTGGGAGGCGGGGGTGGCGGCGGCTGAGGAGGGGATGTGTGTGTATGTGTGTGTGAGAGAGAGTGTGAATGTACGTATGTCTGTATGTGTGTGTATACATATGCACTCGCATACATATGTATGTATGCAGATATACACGTGTATGTATATAGTCACATGTGAGTGCGTGTTTGTAGAGATTCATGTTAACCCTGGCTGCTAGTTTTTCCTTGTTTTCCTTAGAGCTGGAGGGGTCACACAGAACAGTAGCAGTGAAGGCCAGTGGGCAAGCAGAGAGATGGCGACGGGCGCAGATGTGCGGGACATCCTGGAGCTGGGTGGTGTGGAGTCAGAGAACACTGGCACCATCAATAAAAAGGATATAATTAACTCAGATAAGGTAAACTGTGATGCCCTAAGGGGCTTCTGCTTGTTTTCTAGATATGAAGTGACTTTGTTGTCCTGATTTTTGCTAGAACAGAACTTAAGTCAATTTTACTTTTCAGCACAGTTTTCTAAGTAACAGCACATTAGACTTGCTCCTGTACGTTTGTGCAGGCAATGTCTTCTTCTACAGGTGATAATGCTTGGTGTTGACATGTTACTGCCAGGGGTCAGTATGCAGAAAGGCTCTTGCTTAGACTTGCTCCTGTGGAGACCATTGTCACAGATAAATTCTGTGTGTCACACTGCAGGAGCAGTAAGAGAGGCTGAACCTGCAGGGAAGAATTAACAGGGCAGGTGACTCTAAACTGACTAACAGGCTATTCTGTCCCATTATATGTAAACTTTGGTATAAAGCTGAGAAACTACAAAGCTCAGCCTTTTTGGGTTATTTATTCTTGCCCACTTCCCTCTTCTCCTGTGTTCTTGAAGAGGACTGTGTTTTACCTTCAGTCTCAATCCGTACATACCAGTTTTGGAATCAAGTTTCTTTATCCAGTTCTTGTCTGCTGTGGAGTCCAGTCTGGGACTTCTCCAGCATCTGCATCAGTGGCGATGGTGGTATAAATGCCAGTGGGGAGCTTGGGTTCAGTATTGGCTTTGTACATAATTGATATTGTTTTCATTAAAGCATCCAGTCCTTAAGCCTTTCTCTATTACGTGTATTTCCTTTATATATTTCTCCCTTTCTCTTCCCTTTTTTCAGAGGGAGAGGAGCTAATAGAGAGGATCTGTCATTCATCTTGTGGCCAGCCCAGCTTCAACCCATGACACCTTGCATTTGGTGTCTGGGGTGAATATTGGCAAAAAGGTGGAATAAAGCATGTTCATACTGTAATCCATTTATTTTCAGGCTTCTAGGAGTATCTGGAAATGCCTGGAGTTCCTGGTGTTTTAGTTAACTGTGCTGTGGTATTTGGGATGGTAGTTAAGCTGGAGCTGTGTAAGAGGTGCCCTGGTGAGTTTGGCTTGACCACAGGACTTTTGCAGCTGTCGAAAATTCCTATTGTGTGCAGTGGGTTTGCCATTCATCCCCTGAGCAGATGGAAATAACAGAATTAAAAACGTTGTCTGACTTGATTTAGTGGTAAATCTTCTCAAACCATGGGAGCAGTCCGCCTCTGGGGGAGATATGTTGCTGGGATTTGAGAGAACTGTGATGTGGCAGAGTGGACGGGTTAGTAAGCTATGTTAAGGACTTTGCCATTGTTTGTGGCACTTGGTGCGGTAATATGCTACAATATGGTCTTCCCTTACGTATTTTAAATTTTGGGGAAGGTCTTGGTTGTCCCGTGCTTAGTAAGGCCTTGGGAAAGTTAATTAGTCATTATGAGATGTGGAGGTGCTTGTAAATGAGTTGGGGGAGATGAAATCCCCAGGAGATCTCTGATACAGAGATTGTTTGATTTGAAGCAAAGCCTATGTATTGGTTTGGATAAAAAACCCAAATGAAAAGTGAGCATATGCAACCACCACTGAAAGTGCTTACTGACTGCTTTTGTCTCCGTCTATGAAGAAGCACAGTGACTTCCTGACTGCCTTGCCAGGAACAGGACATAGTGTAATTATTGTAACAGAATACTGACAAGTTTCAATAATTTAAAGGCTGAAATGTTAAAATCACCTGCTCTTGGCTGTATTGGTAAATAGTGTGGGCAGTGAGCAGCTTATTGGGCCATGAGGATGATCAGGTGACTGCAACATCTCTCCTATGAAGACAGGCTGGGGGATTTGTGACTGCTTAGCCTGGAGAAGAGAAGGATCCAGGGGTACTTCATAGCAGCCTTCCAGTACCTGAAGGGGGCCTACAGGAAAGTTGGAGAGGGACTTTTTTCTAGGGTGTCTAGTGATAGGGCAGGGGGAAATGATTTCAAGCTGAAGGAGGATAGATTTCAATTAGATCTTAGGACGAAATTGCCCACTAGGAGAGTAATGAGGCACTAGAGCAGTTTGCCAGGGAGGTTGTGGATGCCCTTCCATCTCAAGACCAGGTTGGATGGGATGGGGCTTTGGACAGCCTAGTCTAGTGAGGTCTGTCTGCTCATGACAGGGAGTGGAAACAGGTGACCTTTAAGGTCCTTTTGAACCCAAGTGATTCTGTGATTCAGCCTGTAATGTGCCACTGAATGTATGGAGTTTTAGTTTCTTTTATTTAGATGTTGTGTCTTTTCTGTAGATGCATTTGTCTGTTAGGTACCAGATTGATGAAGGAGAACTGGTGGCTCTCTGTCTCTCTTTTGGAGCAGGGAATGAATTTCTCTTCAAATTCCTTGTTATGAGAAGAGAGGGGAAGGGGAGGTGCAGTGAGAGGTTTTGGGAGGAGTGCGGGAGGCCATTTGCACCATTAGCGTAGCATTCTGAATTTCTACAAAGTACAGAAACCACATATAAGTCATTATCATGTGTAGAGAGCAAAATTGCTAATAACAGTGTAATTCAAAAAATAGATCTGTTCTCAATTAGAAAAGAAACAGATTGATGTCTTTAAATCACTAGAGAACAGTCAAGTAATTTCCAGTCCATTAGTGACTGAGAATTTTAAAATAAAAATTGGTAGGTATAAAAACATTTAAATCAGCAGAACCAAGTAATTTGTCCTCAACTCCTAAAATTGCTGGCTGAGCTGATCACTGTCCTGCTGACATTAACTCTCAATAAATCTGGGAACTTTGGGGGAACTCCAGAAGCTTGTGTTTAAACAAAGTGTGGGGTGATCCATGGGTAACTGCTTCTGTTGGCCTTAACATTGCTCTTGGGTAAAGTGATGGTTGTGCTAAGAGAGAGGTGTTTGATTAGGAGTGGAGGGGTGTTAACATAACAAATGTCTGTCATGAAGTTTTATGGGAAGCAGTTGTAGTCCAAGCAGAAGATTATTATTTTTTTAATGACATTTTGAATTTTCCTGATGCAGATAACTGTATGGATTTAATACAGTTTATGATACAGTGTTAGTTTTACTACTGCAAAATACTCTTGTTTAAATGTTGGTTCTGATGTGATAAGCAAGTACTTAACAGTGATGAGGTGGCCAGTAGTTATAAAGATGGTACATTTAGACCAAACACTCTGGACTCTTGGTAAACCTGGCCCACTTTATTTAAGTGTTCCTTGTTAATGTGGCTGTTGGTTAATCTACCTGAATCCAAAGCCGGTTAATTAAACTTGTGTATGTGGTATGATGAGGGCTGTATCTTAGGAACCCTAAGTTTGGAAAGGTTTTAGGGGCCAGATTGAGTCACATGCACCGAGTTCCTAGAATGAGGAAACTTAGTGAGAAAACCCCACAAAATTCTCTGCTGTAAGAGAGTGGAGGCAGGAAGGGGGATTTTCTTTTGTAGGTGATACAGGTAGTTTTGACGTGGGGCTACTGCAAGGGTTTAATCACAACTCGTGAAAACTAAAGTTGCTGCACAACAAAGTGTTAAAAACTAAAAGGCGGCGTGAAGCCATTTCTTAAAATCTTCTCTAAAAGAGCAAGAATCATTTAGTGAAATACATTAATACTATCACACATAGACAGCACTTTTAGGCTTTAGGATAGACTTTTAGGCATAGTGCACCAGTCCCTATAAACTACAGCCAGATGTTGAACTTGGAATTTATGTTATCAGCAGCAAGTGTCTGAGCACTGGTGAGTGCTATCACTGAAAGTGGCGGGTATGTTTTGCCTGTTGGTGTCTTCGCTAGGAACAGGCATTTTCCTGGAGAAAATCAAGGTGTCTAGAAATAGATAAAAGTTAAAACCATCACAGGGTGCCAGGTTGTGTAGTTCAGTGTGTTCCCTCAGATGCTTCTGAATCTAAGATACATTTCTTCTGTTTCAGAAAAAATCTAAGAAATCCTCAGAGACATTGACGTTTAAGAGGCCAGAAGGAATGCACCGAGAAGTTTATGCGCTCCTTTACTCTGACAAAAAGTAAGAGCTTACGGTCATCTGTACAGGGTGTGGATAGGCTTGGTCTTCTGGTAGCAGGGTGGCATCCTCTTGAAACCACAGACAGCCTCGTCTCCCAGATTGATTCTCTTTTGTGCTTAGTCTGTGCTTGTGCCCTTCTCTCTTAGTCAGTCATAGACTATGTCTCTCTTCTAAATGTGAGTCAGTGTTCTTGCATTTTGTATTAAATTCTCTTTTATTCACCACTGGGAATAGCATCTGCTTTTATTTCTGCAAAAAGAGTTCTGCTGCAGCCTTGTATTTATCCTGTAATGGATTGTGCCCTGGTCTCTTGCGTAGTTTGCCTTCTAGATAGTTCTGTGCTGTGTAGCCTGTCCTCTGACTGTGTGAAGCATTGCAGGATGGGAAGTTCAAAACCTGGAATAAAATTTAAACTTGGATTTTCCCACCCTAAACACTATGGTGGCAGATCTCACTCTCAGTCTGAAATCTCTGGATTTGTCCTGAGTTGCTTCTTGCTTCTCACTTCTCATCAGCCGGTTCATTTCTCCACCACAGGGATGCACCTCCACTACTACCGAGTGATACAACTCAGGGTTATCGAACAGTCAAAGCAAAACTGGGGTCCAAGAAAGTTCGGCCTTGGAAGTGGATGCCTTTTACCAACCCAGCAAGAAAAGATGGAGCGATGTTCTACCACTGGAGGAGAGCAGCAGAGGAGGGGAAGGACTACCCTTTTGCCAGGTTCAATAAAGTAAGTGAGAGCACTTTCAAACAACAACATGTAAACAGCAACTGGAAAATCCCCTTTGGTCAGCTTCTTAAATGTCCAGGCTGGAAGTTGCTTCTTTCAGGAGACAGAGGCAGAGTTTGGCAACTGCATTTTAAGTTGCAACATGACCTGCTGCCACATGACCTCAGGCTGTGGTGTCTCCAAATCATGGAATCATAGACTGGCCTGAGTTGGAAGGGACCTCCAAGGACATCTAGTCCCAACCTCCCTACAGGCTGTGTAGACTCAGAACTAACTGGAGCCCTCTGCACTTCAGGTGTGCAGCAATTGATTTGGTAAGAGGAGTCTGTGCCATCTAGTTCAATTCCTAACCAACATCCCTCCTGTGATGTACCCCTGCATAGTAGAAGATGCTCTATTCTGAAAGAGACATTAAAGTCAGGATTCTAGTTCTTTGGCCCAGTATGAAAAAATTTACTTGAGCTTCATGGCCATAAAGTTGGCTTGCAGCTTTCTGGCCAGTTTCCAGCACAGATGCTGAATTATGTTGCGTTCCCTCTGAAATTGCTCCTGTGGTATCAGTGTGGTGCAGTACCCTGTCCTTTGCATCTCGCATTGAATTGTCACAATGTGGTGTTGTAAGGTCCTGCTGTCTTTTGCCCCAGATGTATTTGCTTTGAGTGGTTGGGGCTTTCATGTGTTGTATGCATGAAGGAAAACTACATAAATATTTATACTTCAGCGTCAGAACCTTGAAAAGTTAGGAAGGAGAGGAGTTAGGGTACCTCCACAATGTCACTTACTCTGCTTCATGATGCCAGTCTGAAGAGGAAAAGAAAAACTGTTAACATAATTCCTCAAAAGCTCTGCTTGTGTATAACTGAACACAGCATTTTCAGTTTGTAATTCATGGAGCATCAGCTCTAACAAAGCCTGGCTTCCCGCAGAGTTAAGTGGTTGATTGACCTTTCATCTTAGAAGGCTCAAGCTCTGACTGATGCTTTTCCTCTTGCTGGAACACTGGTAAAAGCCTTGTGTGCTATCTTTTCTCTGATGTGTATGGTGGAAGTCTGAAGTGTGACTCACTCAGTTAAGGCACCTACCAAGCTGTCAGTAAAACTTTGGGAGCATAATTGTCTCTAAGTCTCTACTGCTGTAACAGTTTTTGGCTCAGTTCAACTAAGTTTATCAGAAGGGGCCATGCATGGGTGCTGTAATTAAGTGATTCTTGTTTCCTTAATTTTATCTTGTGCTGTGTGTTGACAGTCAGAAAAGCCTTCAGCAAGGCTGTAACCTGTAGATTAGTGATACAGCCCTCTGCCATCTGGGTATGCAGAAATACATAATATTAGGAACAAGTTTTAACCCTTGTGGATTTGTGGTTATGGGAGACATTGATGAGGAGTTTTGCAGACATGTGCTATGTCAGAGGAATTTTATTTGCTTTTCCAGGCTCTTCTGTGGGTTCCTTCTCACATATTGATAGCTCTGCCTGAATCTCTCAGTCTCCTGGACGTGAGCCCATTTTCCAGTGTAGTCTGTCTTATTGGTAGCTGAAGCTCCTGCATCACTGTTCAGTTGTTTTGCCTTTTCTTTGTGCTTCCAGTTTCCAAACCAAATCCCTTCTTTTCATTGTGAGGTCCAAAATGTAAACTTAGGTTTCACAGTGTACACTGAGCCTTGATCCAGGGTGTGAAATAGGAATAGAAGAGAGCATCACTGGGGTCAGAACAAATACATCTCTCAGCCAACATTCTGTTTCTGACTGCTGTTAGTAAAGGCAGGAGAAAAGAGCATAGAAAAAGAGCATGAGAATGAGGCAAATACAGAGCATATTCTTGTAGCTGCTTGTGGTCTTTGGCTTAAGGATTTCTTAAATTGGAATTGTCATTTAAGAATTCTTGGTAAGTTCCGGGCAGAAAGCAGCTTTGTGAATATCCCATGGAAATTAGTTCCTCAGGTGAGTTTTGTATGATGTGCAAATAATGCTTTTTCCTGTTTGCTTTAAACTGCTGCCTTGGGGTTTCACTAGATGCCTCTGAGATCTTGTGTTATGCAATGCTGTAGATTGTCCTTGCTGCATGTTATGTATTCCATAATTTGACATCTGTCCTTCTCTGCCCTGTCACACCCTTGTTCTCAAATACCTGCTCTTTTGAAATGGGTGGACTTGAAGTGTTTTGCTTAGGGAAGCATGGTGAGTTTGTGTACTGGCTGTGCTTCTCTTTATTTCTCTGATGATTTTTACTGTTCAGTTTGTCTTTTCACCACTACCAGGTGTTGTGCTGATGTTTTCACAAAAATCTCATGGCTCCTGGATCTTTCCTGAGCAGTTTCAGCTAATTTAATACCCATCATTGTGTGAGTTTATAGTGTGAAATCATGACTGAGAGGGATTTTCTGGGCTGTTGAATCCTCTTCTTGGCTCTTTCAGGTTCCGGTAGTATCCAGTCCCTTTCATAAACCGATTAAGTTCCTTTTGAAAAGCATTTGGACTTTCCTGCCCCCTTACTTCCTTGGGAAGCTGTTCCAGACTGTCTCTGCTCCATTTCTCATTTCCAGGTTAAACTTTCCATGTTCAACTGGCATTTATTTGCAAGCCAATTTCATTGTCCTTATTTCAGTTGTTTGTTTCTTCCAGTGAATGCTCCTTTTTCTCTGTCTAGCATACTTGAAGCCTACAGGTTCCCTTTCTGCCTTCTTTGATAGGCTTCTTTCTCTTCCAGTCTGCTGTGGGAAGATGAGCCCCCTCACCCCATTATTCACCCTTTGTTGCTCTTCTCAGCACTTGTTCCCATTTCAGTTCATCTTCACTGAACAGAGGTCAGTAGAGCTGTAGTTGCTATTCCTGCCAAAGTCTCTTTGTGCAACTGAAAACCTGTAAGCTTTTGCTGTAAATACATCTCTGGGGGTCATATTTTTTGAACTTCATAATTGTCCCATAGTTGGCTCAGACTTTACATCTGATGAGTTCCCAGCTTCTCACTTTTCAGCAGTTCTCACCTGAGCAACTGTGAAGTGGTGCTGAAGAAATGTTTTGGGGACTGTTCTTTGTTCTTTTTCCATTCTCTTCTCTGGTCAGGCATCTACCACCTTCCCTTCCATCCAATGCTGAAGGCTCAGCTGTCTCTTGTCATGTATGTGTGCTGCACTATAAATTATTTTTTTCCATGGTGCACGTAGGACATCCTTATGGTATCTAGCAACATGGCATTTCTGCTGGTGAAAGTACTACTTGAAGGTTGATGTACAGCACATCCCCAAGATACATGCTTGACCTTTAAGCGTCTGTGTCTAAGTGATAGAAGAAGGGCAGCAGACCTAAAGAGAAATGCTCCTCTGAGCTTGTGGATCAGAAGTCATCATAATGATGACTTTTTTTGTTTTGAGACTCAAGAGGGCATAGAAGAGTTGAAGCGTGTGTGCTGCTTGTGTGCACACCATGGTTTCTTCTGAAGGCAGAACCTACTTGAGCTGAGCAAGTTCCACGGCAGAAGTGGTGGGAGGAGTGGCTAATGGAGGAAAGCACAGGCTTGTTTTCCCTTTTGCTTTACCATGCACTAGGACTTCCTCTAAAATAGTTAATTATTTTTACTGTTCCTTTAGTACTCATGTGACACTTTTGTTTTGGATAGAGGCCTTGCAGAGCAGTTCCATACTGGGGACAGTGATGTGGTTTTGGCAGCTGAGACCCATTCCAACTAGTGTTTGGCCCCTTGACTGCTGGAGAAAGGGTGGATGAGGAAGGGAGGAACAAGGTTGTTTGCCAAGCTTATAGCTGTCAGTTGTGCAGCACTCAGCCTTCTAGATACTCATGGTGCTGTCTGCACCGAATATGAAAGAAGTGGGTTGTGTATCAAAGCAGGTGTGCTAAAGGCTGGGAATCACCACTCCTCACCTTTCCTGTTCTTCCTGTACTCATTTTTGAAGAGTCAACTCTCAGAGTACTTTATTAGAGGTAGTTATGCTGCTGTATGGGAGGAATGCAGGGAGGCTGGTTGAACCTTAGTTTCACTGTTGTGTTAGCCTGATAATTTTTAAATCTATAGTCAGGATGTGGGTTGTTGACCTGTGTCAGCCATCTGTTTTGGTCTCCAGGCAATAGTTCCTGGTAGGTTCTCCAGAACATTGTGTTTGTGGCCCTGAGATCATACATTGCTCCTTATCAAGTGCGTTGCATTTATGTGACACCATTACTCATCTTGGCTCACCAGCTGGCTGTGAGAAGGGCAGTGCTGCAAGCGAGCTACTGTGTTTTTCTGTTCTCTGCATAGACAGTGCAGGTACCTGTTTACTCAGAGCAGGAGTACCAGATGTATCTTCATGACGATGCGTGGACCAAAGCTGAGACAGACCACCTCTTCGACCTGGCTCGGCGTTTTGATTTGCGTTTTGTGGTGATTCATGACCGCTATGATCACCAGCAGTTCAAGGTGAGTCCTGAGGGCCACAGTGCTGCTGTCAGCCTGCTGCTGCAGCACGTGCAGGACTTGTTCCACCGACAAGACCAAATTACCCTTTATATTAACTTAATTAGGGGAAAATAATGAATTATTGGCAGCAAGGAATATTGAATTTCTAGCAGGCTACTTTGCTGCTTGCTTTGTTGGTAATTGAATTCACTGCTCATTCCTTGTTGTATTTTGTATTAGAAAGTTAGAAGTTTTGCCCCTGCTAGGTGAACAACTTTTTGTTCCTTGAAGATAAGACAACTAAGGAGCTTGTTTAGTTGAGCAAGACAGGTATCCTGGATTCCAGGCTAGGTCCTAGGAGAGGAATGCACTAATGGGCCATGGGGATTGGGATTTTTTCCCTGGTGCTTCTCCCAACGTATGTCTGATCTGATGCAAGTTTCTGTCATCTCTGCTGTGAAGCTGGGGCCATCAGTGGTCCAAAGATGCAGTTCCAGTGTCATGATTGTAAATCTCTTGTAATTGGTTTCCTGCCTCCTGGTGACATGAGGGGAATGATGCAACCAAAGAGGTCCAAATGCTGGAGTTTTCTGTTGCCCTCTGCAGTGCTCATGTGAAGAGCCTGTAGCAAAGTGAAATGATGAGAGTCGGCCCAGCTGGGCAGCCGAACACCTTTAGTTCTTGGGGTAAGGGAACACAGCCCAGACTCAATGTAATGACAGGCAATGAGTTGTTGCAGCTGATACCTTCTTGGTTACAGCTTGAATGACTGTTGTCTGGAGCAGCTCAGAGGAGGCCTCCCATGCATTTGTCACATTTTCCTGTTTGCAGGTTTTCTGCTCTTGGGAGTGCTTTGCTGCTATGTTGTCTAACCCTTGTGTGTATCATTGGACCCTCTGGTGGGTGTTTTTAAAGCAGTAGTTGTGAACCTGTGACAGTTAATTCTCAGTTATTAACTGTATTAATTCCCCCTTTCCTGCGATTCCACAGGGACTGACAAGGCTCTCTGCTGACCTTCCTCTCAGGCACTGTGTCTTATATGCTACCTGACATCCTTGAGCCAGTGCTACACTATTGCACAAGGTTTTTGCTTGTTTATTCCCTAACGTTGTGCTCCTGTCATGCCTTCCACAGAAAAGATCAGTGGAGGACCTAAAGGAGCGGTATTATCACATTTGTGCCAAGCTGGCTAATATTCGTGCAGCTCCGGGCACAGACCTGAAAATCCCAGTATTTGATGCTGGCCATGAGAGGCGAAGGAAGGAACAACTGGAAAGGCTGTACAATAGGACACCAGAGCAGGTAACTTGGAGAAGAGAGAGTTACTACTGCAGAAGACTGATGATAAATTGAATCAGCAGGTGAATGAAATAGGCCAGAGGGTGGGAAAGGGAAAGACTGGACAAGAGAAGAACAGCAACTAAGTACTGGTTTTGTTGTTGAGCTTATGTAATTATGAGTGATCCAGTGACTGTATGACTGAGAAGTCTGTACTGGAGGGGGTAGGTGGGCAAAGTTATGGTCTCTGGTAACTTCCAGCACCACCCGTTCAGTCCTCTGAACAGAAACAAATTCTCAGATCTGTGTCCTTATGAGTCCCCATGGGACTTTCCTTGAGAGCAAAAATCTTGCCGAAATACATAGAAGACTGTAAATCTACATAATTCTTTTTGTTGAAGCTCTGTAATGGTCCCAGTGTTTAGATGTTCAGGAGCTGTGTGTTTTCCTGAAGGCTAAGGGACAGCAGCACTAGGTTCTATGTGCTGTGCCTAGGGAGGGAAGCCAGCTTTTCACAATAATGCTACTACAGTGTATGTGGGCTTTTTTACCTTCCTATCTGTGTTCTTCATCTTTGTGTCTGGAGATGAGATTAATAATTTATGGATGTTATGGTACAGTACCTGCCAGTTTGTGGACTGGTATTTCCGAGGATGCAGAGTAAGGCTGTGAGGCATAACGTGCTCTGCAAATCCAGGTAGTGGGCAGGGAAGCTTAAAAGTCATACCCTGGCTGGGACAGAGCAGAGCAGTTATCAGTAGATGGCCCCCTTGCCTTGCTGGGTGCCCTCTGCTACTCTGACTGCCTTTGTGTGCTCTGGTCTGCAGGTGGCAGAAGAAGAATACCTCATCCAGGAGCTGCGCAAAATCGAAACGAGGAAGAAAGAGAGAGAAAAGAGAACTCAAGACCTGCAGAAGCTCATCACAGCTGCTGACACCACCACTGAGCAGAGACGTGCTGAGCGCAAGGCACCCAAGAAGAAGCTGCCACAGAAGAAGGAAACAGAGAAGCCTGTAAACATTTTTTTTTTCCCCTGCTGATGCTGTGGCTGGGTAACATGTTTCTTTCAGCAATTCTCTGGGGATCAGGCCCTCGGCTCTTTTTGAGAGGAGTAGCTGCTGGCTGCCTTCTGGCACATCCTTTTTCACTTACATCTTTTGAAACACAGACTGATCCAAGGCAGCCATTGTCAGAGTCCTCTGGTGTGCTCCTGTCTCTCTTCCATTTGAAAAATGCTGGTTTAAGTCCTGTTTTCCTTCCATGACAAATGGTATGAAATTATACCAGTAATAGCAGGGAGAAACATCTGTCTCCCTACTTCTTCCAAGTATATTCTGGTATTGCTGTGCAGGGTTGTCCCATAAATCCGTTGTCATTTACCTGCCTTCTTTTTCTAGCATGTTTCCCTTTCTTTCCCTGCTCCTGAGTCTCAGCAGTGTCTCCCAAGTGATCAGAGCAGTGCTGCTGGGAGATTTTTGTATTCTGGGAGCTATTGTTGCTTATTTCTTCCTGATTCAAACTAAAGTCTAGGGTTTCAGTTTCCCATCCTGTAAAAAGGACAGCATGGTCTGAACTGTATTTGGCACCTTCAGTAGGAGAGGGCTGTTCCAACATCTCGAATGTTTCCAGCAAGGCCCTGGGAATTCCTGTCCTTCCACTTTGTGAACAGAGAGCATCGTGTCATCGTTTTCCAGAAGGGTCTTTGCAGGGAGGGGAGCAAAGCAGTCAATGCTGGACAGTTATTGCTTGATGAAGTGTGTCTGTCTAATGGCCACCACTTCCCTAAAACATTGCTTTGGTGTCATGTCCCTCCCAGCCCCTGGGCACTCTGTGAAATCAAGATAATATCCCTGGGCACTGAATTGCTTGAGGGTTGAAACTGCTAAAGCTTGACTATGGATGGCACATCTCCCTCTAAAGAAAGTAGCTTATTGTTGATGGTCCTGAAGAAAGGGCCCTTATAGATGCTGAGGAGGCTGAGGTGAGGGATTCCAGCCCTAAATATTGCCTGTTGTCTGGTGTCTGTCTGCAAGCATGTAGTGTATAGGCACGCTAGGGTGGGCAGAGAAGCAGTTGCTGTTGTTGCACTAGCATCATTTCAACCATGACAGAGTCCATTAGGAGTCAATTACCAACTATAGCTGGGAAATGTTAAGAAAAAAATTGCATTTTAACTAAGAATTTGAATCGGGAGCTGCATCAGCATCATTTCAACAAAGGAAAATCATTTACCAAAGAGTCAATTGAGGTTGAAGCGTTTACAGCATGTACAGGCACGCAAGGCAAAAGAACCCATTTAATTGCTTTTGCGCTGAGTGCATCAGAGTTGTCTCGGCTAAGCCAGCGATGCTGATTTACCCTTGCTGCCTGTGTTGCAATGTTCAGCAACAGGCAATGGGGCAGAATTCAGGGCACCCTTCATCCCAGGGGAAGCAGAGAGGTTATTTGGTTTTGATTGCACCCTTTTTTGTCTGTAATAATCCAAGCAGGAAGGCCACATCCTACCAAGGATCAAAGTGATCCCTACAAGATCATGAGCCCTGGGTGTAGGTAGAGAATACTTTTTTCCCCGCAATGGTCTTGTTCAGAAATCTCTTCCTGTGACCTGTTTATTTCACTGACCATAGGTAACTGAAAAAAACCTGTAATGGCTGGCCATGCAGAGTGGTTTGCAAGGAGCCACCTCAAGACCAAAACATAGAGATAGCTGATAGAGATGTGCGAGCGATTGACACGGAACTTGAGGAATTGAGTCACTGTCGTTCAGCATCTGTTATGATCTTGGAGCAGCCCCAGTTGTCTTATTCCTGCTTGGTACAAAGAACAAGCTGCAAAGCAGCTCTGCTAAGGAATGTGGGAGCAGCAAGGTGAACACTGTCTCTAAAAAAATTGTGAAATTTAGGGTGACTTCCTTTTGGGAAATCACGATGGAACATGCGTTTTGTAGAGGTTGTGTCTGTTCTTATATGGAATTGTGAGTTCTGCTGGCACATTGATAGGGCCTCACACCATTCAGTGAGCAAGTCCCTGCATGTAGCCTGGCTTAGTAATTTAAAAGTTTGCTCACCTTGTGCATTTGCTCAGCAACACAGATTTTTAAGGGGCTGCATTTTTTTCCCCCATTTTGTTGAAATGTGACAAAATGCTGTATTGTCTAGCAGCAGTTGGGAGTTTGCCACTTTGCATTGCAATGTTTAGAATGTGAAGCAGATAGTAAGCGGAGCAATGGCAAAACATCTGAAACCGGTAGGCCTCCCTCAAGGGGTGCAGTTCTGTATGATCTTGTTAGTGAGCTCATGTCCATACAGATCAGAAGTTTTTCAGGTCGCTCCTTGGAGGACTTGCAGTCAGAAGCCAAGATTTATGGAAGTCTGGGGTTGTTTTGAGCAGTGAAATGGGCTTGAGTTAGGCAGATGGTATTGGGCCATTATGCATGTTAGTGTAAGGAATACCATTTGGGTTAGGGTTTATGTGTGTGTGCATGGGTGTAAGGCTCCGTGTAGAGTGGTGCATTTAAACTGACCATACAAAAGTGCTTGAGAACAATGCACTGAACTGGAGTATTTTTCTCAGTGAATTGCTTGGTACTTTCCCACCCACTGAATCCCATTGCTTGGCATTTTTACGCTTGCCTCAGCTCTGACGTACTGTGGCAGGTGGTTCTCTGTCATAGGAAACAGTGTTTCCCTTTCATATAGTCTCTGTATAAAATACTGTGTTTCTTGTGTTTCCTCCACTAATGTGTCCTGTTTCCTCCTCTTTCAGGCTGTTCCTGAGACTGCTGGCATCAAGTTTCCTGACTTCAAATCTGCAGGTGTCACGCTGCGAAGCCAGAGGGTAGGCTGTTGTCCTGATCCCTTAGGACCTCTTTCTTTTGGTCTGTCTGTCCGTTCCATCATCTGTTCTCCTTTTATAGCTAGAGAAAGTCAAGTTCTTCCCTCCAAAATAAGAAAGGAATTCCATATATGTGGTGTCTGGGAAACATGGAATGCTGGCCATGTGAAAGTTAGTTCATGGCCTTGTGGGGGCACTTGGACTTGATGGTATTCTTGCTCTGCTGTTAGGCACGTGTGACAGACCCAACAGAACTTACAGAATGACGGAATAGGCCTCATAGAGCATGTGTGTTAGGAGACGAGAAGAGCTTTTCAGTACTGGATATTCAGGTTGTATCTTGGAAAAAAGAGAGAGACATACACAGATGCGGCTTTTAGCCTTCCTATTTCCATTATCTTGAGACAATATTATGGGGGAAGAACCCCTTCATTAGTTCTGTTGCACAGTTATCCCTGAGAAAAGAACTTTATTGCTTTTTTATTGGCAAGACTTGATGCTTGTCTCTTAGTGACAGGTTTTGGAATACCAAGTAGGTTAAGCCTGCCTGCCTGCCTCTTTTCAGAAGGATTTTGAGAGCAAAATGCTGTGTTTGCCCAGTACCAGCTCTGTCTTCTTTCTTTCTCTCTGGCCAAATAATCCTTAGTTACTTTATTATAGAGAAGTACGTTCCTTGCCCTGCACCCTTACTTGGCACAGTCCTTTTCTAGGTTACTTTTAAAGATTTGTTTTATGGGATGCTCTTCTGATATAAGAATAGTTTCAGGTCTTGCTGGGAGAACACTGGGGCCATTAACAGAAACGTGTTTTGGAAAATGCTGCTTTGGTGTACAGGTGCATGTGAGAGGTGGGATATGTCAGCAAAGTAACTGCTGGGGGACTCTTAATGAACAGGTGCCCCTGTCTTCAGGGTACCTATTTGAGTGACAGGCTATGGTCTTGAGCAAGTCACAGGCTAGACGGCAGTGCATGTGTTGAGATTTATGGAGACATGGCAGATGTGTTCTCTAGCGCTAAGATAAATAGAGTAATTTATAGAGATTGATTTGGATTTTGAAAACTAATAAGTGAGTTGGTTGATCTTTTCTATATTTTTACACCCTCTGGAAGTGAAGCTGAACAATAACCTATCAGTGATGGAACCATCTGGTAAAGGCAGCAGCCTTTTCACGTGCCAAACGGGCAATCCAGATTTCCCCTTTGTGCAAATGGAATGATATATGCTCCTTCCTGTTCTGTTTAATGCTCACAAAATGCCGTGATAAGCTGAGACATGGCAGTCTTATTCAGCAACTTTCAACATGCAATATCAAACTCTTGGGATGACCTAGAGCAACTTTCTATGCTCTGCTTGAAATTTTAAGGAGATAAATGTTGTTATTAGTAGTACCAGTGGTTTGCGAATTTCACAAGACTGCAAATCAGTGATCTAGATGAAAAAAATCCTGTACTTTTCTGCTTAGAAATATAAAACCTGCCTCCAGCCTAGCACAATAAATTAATTTATTGCTTTTACCCAGCCACCTGCTTTCCTTACTCAGGTCTTACTGATTATAAAATGGGAGCTAGTAGACTTACTCACTTCACGTAGGGTTGATGGGGAGAATTAGTTACATGAGGTCAGAATGGACCTTCTGAATTGGTAGAAGATGCTGAAGTGTGGTGTAGAGCTGACAATCCATGCTAAGCTATATTATTTTATTTCTGGGATTTATGTGCAAACCCTCTGCACACCACTGGTGTGTAATTGATAAAGGTGGAAACCTGCTGGGACTAAGTGAGGGAGTGGGTGCTGTATGGAAACTTGTCCTTTGGTAGCATTCGATATGAGGTGTTTTGCCCTGAACACATTGGAAAATGATACCTAAAGGCTTGTGACATTCTGCGGTAAGTTCTTTTGCCTAGGGACCTAAAGGATTCCTTAAGTAAAGGCTTCTGTTGCCCTCCTTTATTTTGTACTTTATTGCTCTGCTTTACACCTTTATAGTCAGGCGAAGTTGGATTTTATACTGAGATCAGGGACTCAGCCTTTGTCATGTGTGAAAAATGTGCCATATCATCCTCAGGATAATAGCACCTACTCTTTGATTAGCACTGTTCTTTTTTTTTTTTTTTCCTGAGGATTTACAATTAGTCTGAAAACTGAAGTTAAAATTAATTTATAGAAATGATTCCTTGAAGAAAAAGTTTTGAATCTGTGTTCAACTTAATTTGTCACCAGTCGTTTTTATGACAATGGCCTTGGCTTTCCAAATTCTCCCTGTTGCTAAAGCTTGCACAAGCTTATGCAGAGGCTGAATTGGAAAACTTTTTTTATCCCTCATCTAGGATTAATGGTCACTTAACAGCCATTATTCTTCATAACTGAAAGTTTCTCCTTCAGCAGACACTAAAGAGTAATCTTCTCCAGTGAGTTCCACAAGCTGCCTTCTACCACAATGGCTTCATTCTCCCATTGTTCTCCTTGGGACTGTGGCCACAGGCAAAGAAGGCCACAGCCTCCGTGCCCTTGCTCTGCATGGGATTTCCTCTCTGCCTCCTGACAGCACAGACTGCAAGTTTCTCTGAGGCAGTAGGAGGCTGGGCATTATGAAAGGCCTCGTCTTAATTCAAGGTACTGTATTGCCTTGGTTCCACTGAGAGCAGGAGGCAGTTGCAGTTGTTTTGAAAGGGGGCAAAAGCCTATTGTGAGCTTCTTGAAAAGGAATTTTAGACCTTTGCCTTCACTGTTAGCAAAATGTTGTTATGGAAATAATGCCAGAAACTTATTCATCCTAAGTGTTTTGTCCAGAAAACTTCTGCTTACACTACGTCTGTGCAACTGGCAGTGCAGACAGCCAAAGAGCCAGAGGAAATGAGACATGGGTAGGGAATTTGTACAGGGAAAGGAGAGGAAGAGACTGGAAAGCAGGGAGCTTTGAGGAAGGAAAGCTTAACTGAGGATCTGCCTGAAGGAAAGGAAAAGGGAGCTGTTGAACTTGAATCTTATCTAGGACCCAGACAAACCAACAGTAGCCTCATACTTGTGATTTGGGTATTGTATTCTTTCTGTAAGTCAGAGCTGGGTTTGTTTTGAATTCACCCCAGCGTTTCTGTACCTTATGCTGTTCAGCTTTCAAGTATAATCTTTGACTTTACGGCACTCAGAGCACTGGCCTTTGGTGTAATTGACATCTCTCCAGCATGTTTTAAGTTGCTCTCCTTCTCTCAGCCTGCAGATTTTAAGTTATTATTTTGTTAATACTGTTGAGTTGCTGCAGGAGGGCTTTTAAGGAAAGTGATGGATGGAAAAGCATAGATGTTTGTCCACACTCCTTTGTGTTGAGGTGTGTGTCTGTGTCCTTGCTCTCTTGTCAAGATTTTGGAAACAAAGGAACTGGAAGAGAATTGATTGTGCCTTACCTGAAACAAAACAAAACTCTGGGATGAAAGGAAGTTTGTAGAGATCTCAGTCTGCAGAAGAGACTGAGGGGTGCTACAGCTTAGCCAAAGCTGTCCACCTTTCCTCAGAAAAGGCTTCCAGCCAATGCCTGACTACATCTGCTAATTGGGATCTTGTAGACAATTTTCTAGTTGTACCAATTAAAAAAGAAGTAGAAGAAGGCAAATTACAAGTTCAGCTTTAGTACCCATTGATTGAAATATTTGCACTCACCAGCTTTTAAAAATTTATTAGCCAGCTGAGCATTTGTTTCCAGCAATGTTTAATGAGCAAGAATTGACTTTGGTTGTGGGGTAAAGTGTGTGCAAGTTCACTTCCATTTTCTTGGAGTGGGAACTGAGTGCTTACTACAGTTCCACGATGAATTGTATTTCTAGAGGAAGTTGGGATCATATGTATATGTGTAGACATATTTATTCTCCATATTTGATCTGATCCACAGTTAAATGGCCAGGCATGTTGGCTGTTTACTCTGCATCGGAGACTGTTGGCTTTGCTCATTCCCTGCCATTAATGCAAACCAAGACCTCATTGGCTGCAAACATGTGAAACATCTGTCTGTCTTCCTGTGATCAATACTGTCCCTTCAGAGTTCAGCTTTGGGAGCAGTTTCATAAAATATCAGTTATTTTTATTTGGATTTGATAAATTTAATTACTTGGAACAATTAATAATTTATTTGTTTTGTATTGATTACACTTCAAGGCATCCTGGCATCAATCTCGTGGTGATCAGCATACCCTTATTAGGTAGGAAAGTTTATGTTTCCAGGTTGGAACATTCCATGAATTAGTTAAGTGAGATGTGCTGCTTACTTCTGCTAGCAGTTTTTCAGTAGTGATGTTCCATGTTTTGCACTCTATGAGAGAGCAGATGAGAATAATTTCCGTGGGGAGCCTGGCAGAGGTATGGAAGAAAGGTAGTAGTTTCATTTCTGTGAATAAGACTTATGAACAAATGATGCAGGCTGGATCAGATTAATACTGTGGCATTGCCATCTATTTGTTAAATAACATGCTCTTAATTAGGGCCAAGAGACTGCTGCTGCATTTCCTAATCAAACTCCTGCCTGTAGAGAATGAAATAAGATGAAAATATTGGAGTATTTTTTTAAAGAGAACAGCAAAGGATACAAAATCTTGAATGAACTGGAGCTTCGAGTGAACCCAACACTTGTCTTCCTCCATTCCCTTTTTTTTTTTTAGCTGAACTGAATGGCAGCTAGTGTTGAATTGATGAAAGAAAATGCATCCATCACCTTTTTCATGGAAAGCATCTAGCCAAACCCATAGTAGGCTCTTGAGTAGAGAGAGAGCACACTGGGTACAGTAATGGGGTCTTTTAAAATAAGTTGTAGGCCTGGCAAGGACACACTGTGTTGCGCTTCTGCTAAATCATCAGGTACCAAATGGTGTCTGTGCAGGATGAGCCTTGGGGACCTTTGTCTGCCAGTCCTGGACCAGTTTGAAAAGCTTCTACTGCCTTTGTGTGCCCCTGCTGACAGTCGTAGGTGTAACTTACCAGGTAATCTGACTCTATGTAGCTTGTGCAGAGTACCATGTAAGTTACTTTTTTCTTTCACTAGCATAAGCAATATAATGATTGGAATGTAGCCATCATGGGTTTTTTGTCTCCGAGAGTGTAGTTTCAATGAAATTATTTGGGAGAAAGACAGCAAAAGTAAACCCAACAAAGCAAAGTACTCTAGTGTTGAACAAGCAATGTGCTTTTAGCATACAACATCCTCCAGGAACAATGTCCTGTGCAGTTTGTTCTTCTGCACTGTGTATTTACTACTTTTCCCTACACAAACTCTTCCTGTTGTCATTTTGCATTTGTTTTACAGGCTTGCACTGTGTTTATAAAGCAGAATGTATTTAAGGGCAAGGAACTCTCAGGATTGGTAAGTGGCAGATAATGATTTCCATGCCAGAAGATGAGCATCTTCTGCATGACAGGCAGTCTTGGTAAGGGGTGAATTCTTGTTTTCTCAGGTGTCTTGTTTCTTGTCTGTGGATTCTGACTCATTCACACTTGAGGCCACTTGTACTGGGTCAGAGTGATCTGTACCCTCTTCCTAATGGGGAAAAGATGTGAGAGTTTAAAAACCTTTATTACCTGCACTGGGGAAAGCCCTTCACGCTGAGACATAATGCTCAGGGACCTTTGGTTTTCTTTAGGGAAGTAGCTTTACCCCTTGAATCAATGCTAGGGATGCATAACAAGGCATTAATGTCTGTAGGGTCAGTGAGCTGCCACTTTGCCATGTGCCTGAGTGTGCTGCGCTTTTCTGTGATCCTTTGGCCTCCTTCAACCTTGACAAAGCTTTTGCTAGGTATATTCTTCTAACCAGTAGAACTGATTTAATTTGCTAGGAAGATTCCGGTACTGAATTAGTATTTTTGCACATTTGGTTTGGGCATTTGGGGTAAGTCCTAAAACCCCCTGAAATAACGTTTTATATAAGTTCATGTAGATTTTTTTTTTTCCTTCAAAACTGGCTTATTTAGCATTGTGTCTGGTTGATGCTGGAAGTTCATGGTCTCATGCCATTCTGGAGCAATCTCGATGTGGTTTATGTGCTGCATGGTGTAGCAGAGGTAGTGTAGTGGTGTGACTCTTCATTTTTATCTGTCCTGGGTCTCAGTCTGGCAGATCCACAGGCACTAGCTGGGTTCATGGCTGTAGGCTGGGACAGTGGGAAGCACAAATGTTCATTGAGGCAGAGAATAACTGTGCAGTTTCAGACTTTCCTGACTTTTGCATATGTCTGTTGCATATGTCCATCTGCCTTCCATTGCAGCAATTGAGTTCTGAGAAGCTAAGCACTTCAGGTTTCCATAAATATGCATGTTCCTATCTGAAATTGAATTTCTCTGTTAAGATTTTTTTAAATTCCAGAGCTGAAGTACTTTAATATGGTTTTGTCCTTCCTTGAGTTTTAAAACAGTGCAGGAGTTGAGGCTCTGCGCTCCTGCAGAGTAGCGCCATGCAGCCAGGAAATGGTTTGACCTTCTTCCCCATCTTAAGCCAGAAAACCCAGAAAACATTATTCATTTGAAACTTTAGCACTCCTTCCTGGAAACCCACTAAGCAATTCAGGACTTTAAAGATAGCCGCAAAGAAAGTGTCTAATGAGAAAGTTTTCTTGCTGCATGGATTTCATATCCACGAAGAAGGTGGTTTTCTGTGTCAACAATCTGTTATTACAATGCTGAACACCAGTACCAGTGCATAAAACCACAGTTTACGGTTACACAGGCACAGGTCAGATGCGTTTGCGGGGTTTTTTATGATTAATAGTTTTAGAGCAGTCATATTATTTGGTGTTGGGAACACTGAGTTTAAGGAAAAGGTTTTCCCAAATCTGAATTAAAACAGTGTGCAGCATCAGGAGGGTACATAGGAAAAACGCAAATAACTTCTGGTCAACCTTAAAAATCTTGCATTTCAGTGATAGACCAAGCAAAACTTTTCAGCATTATAGAGGGGTATTTTTAAAATCATGAGCACCAGAAGTGGAGAGTTCCTGAAGAAAGTGATGGATTAAGAGCAGGACATTGAAGATGGCCACATAGGTATAATCACACATGTGACCTAGCTGAGTCTGTAGATCCTGAAATTCTACTCCATTCCTAGTGCAGATCCCTGTGACAGTCTCTACCCAGTGATGCCGTAAGACATAACAGGGCACTGTGTGTTGCAAGCTCTGCTATTGCTTAGACTTTGTTACTCCTCTGGAATACCCTCAAGTACAGCTACCCTTAAAAGTGTTAGTATAAATCATGAAGACTGAATGGCACACAAGAGTAAATGAGCCAAGTCTGGCAAAGCTCTGTATTCAGTTACTTCTTATTGTGTTTGTTCATTTAATGAATTTTGCCAATTAGCAATTAATTTGCAGCAGGTCTCCTAGTCATTAGCGTGAATGAGCAGGGTTCTGTTGGCGGAATGTCTTGAGCATTAAATAAAAATCCTGTCTCATTCAAAACCTCAAGGGGGGTTCTCTGCGGTGAGACCTTCTATAGAAATTGAACTGCTCAGAGCCTCCCGCCAGCCTCTCAACCCCTGCCAGGAAAGTGCAGTGGATGCAATGTTCATCTTTTGAAGCTGCGTGGTCTGATTCCTGAGAAATGCCCTCCCCCTTCAGGGGAGAGCAGAGCAGGTCACTCCTTGCCTCAGAGGCTCTGCATCCCGGGATCAGGCCAAGCTTCTCTCCACATAGATAGACTCTGGTACTGTGGCTTCATGGCATTGATTTGCACAGTTCTCTGTAGCTCTTTATTTATTTTTCTCTTGGTACACACAGTTCATGTGTTTAATGTAGGTTGTTTATAGCAAGGACAAAGGATTGCAGTCCTTAAATCAAAAACACTGTTGGTGTAATTATAAGCATGGGCTGGTGTTGCAAAGAGGACTGTAGGGAGGGGCTGTCAAAGGAGAAGAGCATCCAAAATATAGTAACCTCAAAAATCCTAGCTAATCAGTTTTCTGATGGGAGCAATCTATTTCCCAGGTGTTATTATTATATGGGGACTTTAAAGATAATAAATAACAATAATGGTCTAGTATAAGGAAGGAAAGAAAAGGCCAAATGCCATTCACCTCAGAAGATGCTATTCACCTCAGAAGCTGTGGTTGTTCACTGGAGTTCTCTGAGGAACATAATATTCCCCAGCTCCTGTGGAGCACTCAATCCATGACAGTGCCAAGTACATCCCAGGAGCCATGGTAAAGCAGTGGGGTTGCCCTGGCCAGTGTTTTCATTAATGCAGGAATATGACTTACACAAACCACATATCCCAGCACATACTCCTTGAGCCAGAGCTGTTCTCTATGCCACTGGCTGGGAGAAGTGGTTGCTGTGTATCAAAAGTGAGGCACCACTTCCAGCACTTGGTGCATCTCTATTTAAAAGACCAAAACCAAAGAAGGGTTTGCTGAAGTGAGCTTTGGCTTGCCAGAGTTGTACTGAGCATGAAGGCTTCTCTTTTGAAACAAGGCAGCCCAGCTAACGGACCCTGGCTAACAGATTATCAGCAGCATTTGAGTAATAGACTGCTCATTTAGTTTTAATACATTTTGCATAGAGAGCAATCAGCCTTCATCAGTCTTAGAGATGAATTGGCTTAGCCAGCTAAATTCTAAAGATATTAGTCCGACAGCAGCCACATAAATCATAACATTTTCTTAACGATGGTAAAATTAAAATATACACTTGCTTTGAGAAACCAATGAAGCCTTCCTGTTTGCAGGCCAGATCCTCCTGCTCGAATTAAAAGGAAGCTTAATTGATGTGTTTTTTAAACTAAACTCACAGCCCCACTCCTGAGCATCTCGGGTGTTCCTTTCTTTGAAATTAATCTGTCCTGCCTCTCCCTGCTCTATCCTCTAATCTTCAGGAGCGTCAGTGAAGACCTTGGTTCAGTATTCATTCAGCAAGCTCCTGTGGGATGGGATCAGGACACAAAGACCATCACAGTTGAAAACTTTCCCAGGTTAATTGTTTGTGTTGCTAGTAGTTCTTCACGCTAGTGGAAGTCTCCCAGGAGAAAAGCTTGAGCTTTTCCTCTAATCAACAGACCAAGATGTCCTGTCTGTCCGCCTAGCCAAGCATGAACTTTTCCTATTCCTCATCGTGCCACCTGGTGTTGAACAGAACAGAATCCTGCCTTCAGATGGAAAGACAGTGATGTCGGTGTTAGGAGCAGGGGTGAGGACAGACTCTCAGGGCTGTGATCATCACACAAGTATTGTGTGTCCGAAGCCCTTCAATGAGGACATGCTGGGCTCTGTTAACTATTTGTGTCCTACGAATTACAGATAGCAGAGTCTGACAAGGACAGCCAGTACATCCCCCAGCTGAGAAGAGCTGAGGGCTTTGCCCGTCTTAAATGTTCTTTGATTCATTATCGGCTAGAAGAGTGCTCTGGATCAGAGCCTTTTCTCTCAGTGCTGCAGGCTAACCATTCTGTCCCCTGCTAAGCTGTGCTGACTGACCTTTCTTGCCTTGGCATCCTGCTTCCACCTGCAGCATGGCACCCACCAAATAAACAACCATCTCTTGGCCCAGTTCTCTAGTCTGCCTTATCTTTTGGTTCTACTCTGTCCTGCTGCTTTTCAGCAGAGCTTGTTCAGGTAGTCTGTGCAGTAAAGCTCCTGGGAAAACTTGGTTTAGTAAGGTTCTGTGAAAGTTAAGACTCTGGAGAAAAGGCTTGGCTAAAATCCAAATACCTGATGCCTTTGGCAGCCTTTCTTCTGCTAAACCAATCATTTTGTGGTCAACCATAAAGATTCAGTTTCTGAAGTATGACATTCACTGCTGTGCACAAGCCCCAGCCCTAGGCCAAAGATGTACAGGGTATGAAAAAGGACAGAGGTGTCTTCTAGTTATTACCTGTGCTGGTTTTTTGCCTGAGAGCATGTTTTTCTTTTTCCCTGGAGTTGCTTTTTGATAGTCCTCTTGGTCCTTTGGTAGACTCTAAATTGTGGTGGTAATATCTAGCAAAAGGACCAGCTGCTTCTTAGTGCATAGTATGAAAGGTGCCTTTCCCTGTGGTTCTCTGTGGTGCCTGTAAGTGCCTTTATTTGCTGAAGTGATGTGGTAGGGAAGCAGGTTTTTCCAACAGGTCAGCCTTGGGGTTGTAGAGCTACTGATGGGCTATAGCTGAGTTAAGGGTAGTGCTTTCACCATTTGAGTAGTGCTAGCAGTGCTCCTACCTTCAAAGGAATGAAGAAGTTCCAAATGGTATCTCTTGTAATTTTTGTGTTGGGGCAGTGGACACTGTGGAAAAGATGGGCCTGATCTGGGAAACTGCCATTGGGCTGCCTGTTTTGGGGAGCTTCAACCTGTGATATTTGGCAAGTAAGTTGCCTATGTGACCCTCTGGTGAACTCAGCTCAGAGGCCAGCTGTAAGGTATATCAAGAATGGCTTTTTGTTCCCAGCCCAGTGTTGCAGCCTTATGATTGGTTTGGCTGAGACTGGGACCCACTGATCAGTAAGTGGTGTGTAGGTTGGCTGTGGGATACTTTTGGCTGTTGTATGCCATGCTGAGCAACTTAGGCTGATGTTGCTGATTCCTGGGTGGAAGTGTGAGCTCAGCTTCGCAGGATTGGATATGCAGAGGTAGCACAAGGTGTTGAGAGTCATTTAATTCCTGGATCTGTCTTTGGGCATTGCTGAGGAAGGAAAGTGCTTTTGTTCTTTCCTGGATATATCCACAGGGCTTGCAAACCTGTTGTCCCTGACACATTGTGCCTACTTGTAATCTAATAAATGCTTGGTCTGAGCAGCTAGCACTCCTGCTAGAGCCCAAACGAATGCAGAGGAAGGACCCTGCTAAGTGTATGCATTCTCCCCCTCCTGGCCAGCCCTGATTCCCTTTCATAGCTCACATCTGATGCTTCCTCTCTCACCTAGCCCCTTAGCTCCAATGTAAATGTGTGTTCACACTTCCGCCAGTCAAGTAACTGTGCTCTCTCTGTCTTTCCCCTTTGTTATAAAGCCTGCTCTGTAAATGAATCCCACAGGTCTGGGGCTCAGCAGGTAAAAGGAGAAGTGAGTCTGTTAGCGCATGAGTCTAATCAGGCCGGCTAAAGCGAATAAAGTAGGGCAGCATTGCACATTAGCCGCTGTGTAAATGAGCCCTTTGATGGGTCCGGCACCGCGGGAGAGGATTTGAAGCCAAGAAGAACTTTTGTTGTTAATTCAGTGACACATGGAAACTGTAAAACAGCGTGTCTTGCACACACACAAGAGAGAAAATAAAAGCCCTTGCGACCGGGCTTTTCAATACCTGCCCTCGGACCTAGTCTGAAAACTTTCAGCCCCTGTCTCCCTCTCTTACCACTTGATTTTCCTTTCTCTCCCTTTCTTTTTTTTGTTTCCCCTGCACTATAAAAAGAAAAGCTCTCTTGCCTTTTGAACTAGACGGCTGTGAGTGAGGGCTATCTCTGAGCTGTGTGGCTCTGTTACCTTTGTGTTCCAGATGAAACTGCCAAGCTCGGTGGGACAGAAGAAGATTAAAGCCCTGGAGCAGATGCTGATGGAACTCGGAGTAGGTGAGTAAAGGGGGCACACGAGAGAGAAAGAGACACACAGAGCTAGCCTTTGTTCTCAAGATGGGCTATTTTTTCCCCTACTAATACAGCCAGTTTCTTGAATAACAGTATGTGAATGGTTTTTAAAATATTTTATGTGTTTAACAAAAAAATACAGAGAGGGTAAAAGCCAGAACAAGATGCACAGGGCTTTTTCTTTTTCTTCCTCCCAGTAGAAAAATGTTTTAAAAGGGCCTTTGTTTCTCTCTTGTTTGGGCCTTTTTAACCATCAAGGGAGGCAGCACAGTATTAGGAAGGCAAATCTCAGCCTTGCCGGGAGAGGTACTTCTAAGTGTGTTAGTGACCACGGCACACATATTGTTCAGGGCTGCCCTGTCTTGCTTTCAAGCTTCGTTTCCTCTTAATTTACTGTTCATGGTGGCAAGTCCAAAATGCGTCTGGGACTGTTCATCCCCCCTTTATAGGTTTCACACTGTGTGAAAATCTGGAGCATCTCTGCTGAAAGGCGAGTAAACACACATCCCTCACTCTTGAACTCCAGTGTCTTAGCAGCAAAAAGAAGGGTTCACTTAACATGTACAAAACCCGCTTAGAGCTAGAGGGGAAGAAGTGCAGCCCGTGGCCAGCTGCTGCCCTCCATGCAGTGGCTACAGTCTGCAGGTACTACAGCTCCCAGCATGCAGTGCCCCTTCATTAGACACCCGATGATCCATTTTCCCCCCACTGTGGCTGGGGGATTTGTAAAAATAGAAAAAGAGAAGAAGAATTAAAAAAAAAAAAGCCTTACTGGTGATTTACAAGCAATTACTGAGTGCTTCCAGCACTGACTTCTGTTAACTCTTGTTAGGTTTTTTGGGCTAACTGGTTGAAGGTTTGATGTGTTGTCTCCGACACTATGTACAGTTCTGAAGGCCTCCTGTGGCTGGTGAAAGAGGTTCAGCCATGGTGGTTTCCCTGTTCTGCTTTAAAACTAAGGGAGTTACCATCTCTGCTAGGGAAGCCTTTGGGGAGGAATGTGAGTGCTTCTTAGAGATCACTTTTCACAAGGGTAAGGAGGGGTTCTTGACTCCCCACTCTTGCCTTTCAGGATGTGTATCTTGAAGGATTCTTGATGAAGCACAGCCCTGCCTTGCCTTGGAGTGCAGAGGCACAGCTGGGGGACCACAGTGCTAGCTGGAAGAAGCCATATCGGCAGCCTTACAAACAGGGGCCACTGCGGTGTATCAGGGCATACACACAGAGCTTCATCTTTTTCTTCTCCGGAAAATGCTGATCTTCCTGGCTCTGTGTGCATGGGGTGGGCTGCAGCAGAATGCTTAGGGTGGTGATCTGCCAGCCTCTGCTACAAGCAGTTCAGGCCTGCGTTAAGACGTGTTTGTTACACAGCAGTGGAGCAATTCTCTGCTTTGGTACTATCTTGGGAGGAGCAAGAAATGCTCAGCCTGTCTACTTCTTGTTGGTGAATGTGTAGGGAACAGCAGGAGTTCTTGGGTCCATTATGTGAGGACTTGTTCCCTTGACTGAGCTCTGTTCATATAGCATAGGTTCAATCATCTGGTGTGATCTGCATCTTAAATGTCATCCATCACTTGCTGAAGAGGATGGTGGTTTACCATTAGTTCTTATAGTTGAAGGACAGCCTGGAAATTCAGGTCTCTAGCTCTCAGGGATGCCAGTTGTCAGTGGCCGATGTGAGTGAGACTCCAGGTGGGAGGGAATGGGCAGCCAGAACCTTTATAGGAATCTTCTGTTGTAGGGTTGCAGGTCTGGGTATTTAACAGAACCCCTTTTGTCTCCCTAGATCTCAACCCTATGCCTACAGAGGAGATCGTGCAGATGTTCAATGAGCTGCGGAGTGATCTGGTGCTGCTGTATGAGCTGAAGCAAGCTTTTGCCAACTGCGAATATGAGCTGCAGATGTTAAGGCACCGCTATGAGGCCCTGGCCAAAGCTGGAAGCATTGGCCCTCTCAGTGTGGAAGGTGCCCATCCAGATGGCCAGGCAGGGCTCGGCATGGAGGAGGGCAAGGGAGATGCCAAGGACCAGATCATTGATGTAGTAGGAGCACCACTGACCCCCAACTCGGTGAGGAGGAAGGTTGGGGGGGCAGAACAGGGAGCACTCAGATCTCCGACACAGATGCCCTGACAAGTGCTGGGGATGCTGCCCTGCTCTCCCCACAGGCGTGTGGTGTCCAAGGGAGCACAGCACGCCTCTTCCCCCCAAGTCCCAGTACTGCTGTCTGGGCTTGTCTCCTGTGCTGGACAGTGTTCTTGGTGCTATAGGTGGGGTCAGCAGGGCTTTCTACATCCTGCATGTGGGCAGATGGTTTGATGTGGGTGCCATCGTGGACCAAAGCAGCAAAGCTTTGGGTGATGAGCTTGCACTAGGGTGGCAACAGTGATGCCAAAACAGCTGCAGGCCTGAGGCATTTTCTTTCTAGACACAGTCCACAGGGGCTGTGCAACAGAGGGAAGCAAGTGGGGAAAGCAGCCTTGGGGTGGTGGGCTATGACCTGCCCGAGTCCCTGAAGTCAAGCAGCAGCCCCGCCTGGAGCAGAAGGCTTGGGAAGGAGAGAGATGTTTGAAGAGTAAAGGGGTGTTTTATCCCATCCTTCCAGTGCTGAGAAGGGCAAGCCAGATCTGGGAGCTCTTCCAGGGTGAGCACTGTGAGCATGTACCTGCGCAGGATGTGGATCACTAGGCTCTCCTCCCTGCGGGCAGGCTGCCCAGCCCCTTGCCGCTGCGTCAGGGTCAAGGTCATGCTGGGAGTTCACTGAGGTTGCTTTCCCCTCTGTGCAGTCCCCTGGCACAGCCGAGCTGAACTGCCTGATGAAAGCTGCCTGTCTCCACACAGTGGCATCCCCAGCGCCTCAGACACACTGCCCTGGTAGTGGCACAGACCTTTACTTTCTCAAATGTATGATGTATTGCAGGATACTGAGAACAACACCTTATCTGTCAACGGCAGAGGCGACACCTTAATCTGGACTTGAGTAATGTCCTATTTGATTGTGACAATGTGGAGTCGTAAGGAAGCAGCCCGCTGAGACAGGTTCATGTTTGCAAAGGAGTCTTCTGAATTTTTTCTTTTCTCCCTTCCTGCATTCAGTCTGAAATCTCACCCTTCCCCGTGGTTGGAAGTTTCCTGGTTCACAAACTTTTCAGGCTGATTCACATCACACACTTGCTCTCCCTTGACACTTTGCTTGTTGGGAAGGTGGGAGAGGTGGTGGTGATGGTGGTGGTGGTGGTGGTGGTGGCCGTGTCTGCAGGAGGAGGGAACTCATCTGTGTGTCTGACCATGGTGTTCCTTAGTGCCAGCTCATGGAATTGGAAACAAAGGGGTGGGCTCAGGCAGCACAGAGAGGGTTAAACTGACCTCGTCTCTGACATATTTGAAAGAAATATAATCAAGTTAATTCACTGCAAGGCAAATTCAGTACCTAAAGGGCCCCCATGTTAAATACAGCACTGACCTTTACCGGCTGATTACACAAAGACGACACAATTAGATTAGTCCAAGACAAAAGGTCAAGCACATTCACACTGTGACCATTTTATGCTACCTTTTTTGGGGGAGGGAAATTACATCTCAGCTGGAGGGGTATCTTGTTGAGGGGGGGCATGGAGCAGCTCCACCATGTTCTGACTGGCTCAGGTATATTTGGAGTTCAGGCAGGATCAGGTCCTGGGCCTCTCCTATGGTTATGGGCAATGTCATGGTAGGTGAGACCAGCAAACCCACAGCCAGGTTTTCCAAGGATGAGCTGAGCTGAGTAGAGCCCATGTACTGGGGCTGCTCCTTGCATGTCCCAGAGATGGCAGGAGCAATCCCAGTGCCTCTTGCTCAGTGCTGTGGCTAGAATTTGCCTCTGGAGGATCAGCAGGCTGGGGTCAGTGCTGAGAAGGTGATGGTTGAGGCAGCTGTTCAGCTGAGGGTGGTGCACGTCTGTGTCCCTACACTGCACAAGAGTGACCCTGTGCTGTCCCAAGCTCCTGGTCAGTGAGGGAGGCCGTGAGCCCAAGACTCTCTCTGCAAGCACGGCACCTCTCCGCAGCCCCAGGGTGCTCGCAGTGGGGTGGCAGTAGAATTGGTGGTGCAGGTCAGCTGCTCCACAGAGCAAGCACAGTGGTTCTTTCTGGTGCCCTTCCCCTCCTTCTTCTCCCTGGCCCTGTCTGTGTAACACCTTGCCCTCGCCCTTCCCCTCACTAAGTCTACTCCAGCAGTTTGGCCCTGCCACACCAGTCTTGACCTCCCAAGTTAAAAGTGTGTGCCTTGCCATTGAGCCCCTGGGCATCCGTGGGGGAATCATTTAATCTCCCTGCTTCAGATTCCTCAGAGTTGGAGAATCCCTTTGTGCTGCCTAGCGCTGCCATCCATGGCATGGATTAGTTCAGCCTCCAAAGCAGCTGATCCCCTGAAGTGAGATCTGTTTCCCCATGGAGAAGTATCTTGCTCCAGATGTTGGAGGGGGTGAGTGGCAAAGCCAGGAATAGGACTGTGGGTCCCAACTCCTGAGTCCTGCCCAGCATGCGTGGGTTCCTTCCCATGAATCAGAATGGATGGGCAGAGGTATACCAGGTTCTTGATGTGGCAACAGTTGGCTGCCACCATCTCCCTTGGCCAGCAGTAGGGACAGGGGACATCTCTGTGGGTGTGTTAGCCCAGGTTAGGAGAGGAGTCTGCCTGTCTTGAGCAGTGGGACCCTGTGGAGCTGTGGGAAGCGCAGCATGAGTCTGCCCTGCCATGACCACCACACCTCCTCTGGCTGCCTGGGCACCCTCTGCCAAGGACCACAGTGCCCATTGCTGACCATTAAAGCTGAGCTGGGCTCCCTCCAGTGCTGTCTGCTGCTGACCCTGGTAGGGACTTTACTCGGGGCCTTCGGGAGGTGAAAGGTGAGCCGAACTCAGAACAAATTAGTTCCAAGCAGAAGTTCAGCCAGTTACTGCAGATTGGATCCTTTGATTTCCGCAACTCAGACTCCACTCAGTGATCTGTAATGAGTGACTCTCAGAAATCCTCACATTGCAGCACTTTGTTCCTGAGCTCACAAGTCAGCCCATTAATGGGTAAAGGAAGGGACCTTGAGTCTAAGAAGTCTCAGGTTCAGAGTCAGAATTATTTGACTTTTAAGCTTCCTTTATCTGAACTCCTGCTGACTTCTTGTTTTCTGAGCCTGTTTGAAAGCTAGAAGTTACATTGTTAAGATCAAACATTCTCTCTTTCCAGATGGAGTTACAATATCTGTCTTTTATATATATATATATATTTTAATATATATATAGTGTATATATACCAGGGTGTATATATATTCCTCTCTCTTTTTTTTTTTAATCGTTCTTTCCATTAAAAGAAACTAGACTTGTAGGCTCTTGTAAATTATAATGTAAAACATTTTTTTTAACCAGACAGTTCCCAGTTTTGCCCGAGGCGACTGGGATCGCTGCACCACACAAGGCAATAGGAAGGTGATTAATATGAATTTGTGACATATTTGAAAGATGGGTCTTTTGCCATATAAAGATTATCAAACACATGTGCTCTTCCCCATTAATTCCACAGCCCTCCCAAGGAAGCCACAAAGCCTGGCTCCTTTGTTTCCAGGGTGGGTTTTTGTTTTTTTAAATGTACCTTTCGGTCCCCTTGATTACCATGTATTTGATTTTTATAGGGCATCTGTTCACACTGCTGTGTGGGTTCTCTGGCCCTTTTATTTCCCTGTTAATCGGATCCTGCGCAGGCAGCCGTGCCAGGGCCTCTGACGAAATCTGTGTGTGTGTTGTATTTAACTTTTAGCCGTGCAAATTCCATGCTCTGTTTGCCGTCGGCCCAGTGCCCAGTGGGAAATGGGGGGCTGCCGTCCCACCGGGGGAGGCAGTGAGGCCTCCTAGCCCGCACTGCCACTGGAAGCACTCGTCTGCTGGACCAGACTGACCGCTGGGCTGGAGGAGCAGCAAAGGAGAGTGTGTTGGTGGTGCCTTGTCTGTTCCCTGGGGCAGTGGCTCTGCAGACCTTTGGAGATGGGATGGCTGCTGAGCTTCGGCACCATTTGTCCCTACAGCACCCAGTATGCCTGGTGTGGGGCACCCCACACGCAGAGCCTGGTTGTGGGTGCTGAGCTTGCCATGGTCTTGGCTGTAGCATCCAGGCAGCACATAGCAGAGTGGTTCAGAACAAGGCAGCGATAGGAACAGTGCTATGTTCCCTATTTGGTGTGAATGGCCCCCTTTTCCAGGGTCCAAAACCTCACCTGTAAAGGCTGAGACTCAGCAGAGCGCACCAGTCCCACTCAGGTACATCCCTGTGTGTTGTCTAGGAAGGAGGTGAGTTTTCTGAGGAGTTGTGGTTCACTGTCAGTCTCCTGCTCTGCTCCTGGGCCACTTTCATGGCCGGTCTGGGTGGCAGAGGAGCATTTCCAGGATCTACCTCGTCCTGGGCTGGGCATCCCTGGCACAGGAGGCCGTGCAGCTGCTGGTGTGAACTGCATTTTTTTTTTTTTGGTGGATTTGGAGTGATTTATTTTTTTTTAATGTGGCCATTGGTAACCCCAGCTGTGTGCCCTGCTGTCTGCCCCATGTCCCCTCCACCTGCCTTTCAAGTGTAACTGACCATCGATCTGCCGTGACAATGTCCTCTGAGTCACATTCTCGCCTGCAGGAGTATAGGGCAAAGGCCAAGTTCTTAGTTTTCATAGAAAACTAATTAGATGACTCCATTGAAAACAGGTCAATAAAGCTGATCAGGAGCTGCACAGAGGGAGCCATTAAAACCCCTCTGACCTTTGCTTGGAGCAAGTGTGCTGGGGCTGCCCCTTGCCTCCAGGAGGAGCTGCCCACTGTGCTAGATCTACAGCTCTGTCCCTGTCTACTGGTGGCACTACAGCAGGTCCCTTGGGCAGCTGGGTGCAGTGGTGGTTCCTGTATGGCTTAACATGTCTCCCATGCATCATGGTGCTGGCTCTGCTACTTAGAGCAAAGCAGGTACCTCAGAGCCCTGGGCAGAGCCATGTAGGATCCAGCCTGTAGCCAAGGTGCTTAGCTAAGTGCAGTACTGGTTGTGCAGGTACAGCCTGCGTGGCTGTGAGGTAGGGTGACAGATGCCCTGCGCTGGGCAGAAAGCTAGGCTGGGCTGCAAACTGGGGGCATCCTTGGGGCAGAGTCACCCTAAGACACAGGCAAAACCTGCGGTGCCTGCACTGGAGAGCAGGACAGTGCTCCCAGCAGCAGAGAACCCTTTCTGGAGAGCAATGGCATGCTGTTGTGCCGCAGCCCAGTTGGTGGGTCATTGTTCTCCAGTATTTACCCATGTGGCACAACCTCTCCTCTGCTCCTCATAGGCAGTCGCTCACACAGGGCCACAAGCCAGGCTCCTTTACCCCCAAACTTTATTCATGTGGCACATTTACAGCAAGGATTGGAATAACTAGACAATGAAAATGCTGGGTTTGCATTATCGGTTGGTTTAACTGGGACACCACACACCATGCAGTCATGTACCGCCAAGTTCAGTGCCTGTATTGCCCTTCTGGCTGCCGTCACCGGCTTTGCTCCAGGCCATGCACGCACGGGCCCGGGGCTGCAGCCTCCCTGCAGGTCAGCACCCGGACGCGGGCTCCATTCAGCAGGGCCCAGGGCTGGGTGACACCAGGGGGACATGTGCCCTCAGCCTGCCCCGCGGCTGCCCCTGACAGCCCTGGCCGACCAGGAGCCCATTTGGCCAGAGGGGGAGAGCTCGGCAACACTCTCAGGCAACAAGCCAGCTGCTGCTGAGCGTCCACGGGGATCTGCGAGGGGCATGATGCGGCCCGTGGGACCGTGGGCACGCTGGGGGCCGAGCCTCGGCTCGGGAGTGGGGTTGGCAGGGAGCGGGGTCAGGGGTCTGTGGCAATTTGCAGCTCCCCTGCTCGAGTACCTGTGGGCCAGTGGCCAGCGCGTGCTGGCACGTCCACCTCCGCCAACGGACGCGGTGCTGCGGCAGGCTTGACCCTGCTGGAGCTGGAACTGTTCGGCGGGGCCGGGGCTGGGCTGGGCATCGCACCCGGCCCCGCGAGAGGCACGAGCAGACGGGGCTGGGGTGGGACAGGGCTCTGTAGATGCTATCACCTCCTTCCTGCCGCCCGCCCGCCCACCAGGCCCCTGCCCCACTGAAGGGAGCCCTCCCGGGGCCCTGCAGCCCACGATGGGGTTGCCAGGGGCTCTGCAGCGGAGAATACAGGCACTTCACCTTGAACATAAAGAGACGGATCGCGTTTGTCACATACAGGAGTCAGAGAGGGGTTAGTGTTGACTCAAAAAAAGGGAA
>VZRI01006303.1:213730-240381 GCA_013397515.1 Upupa epops
TCTGGCTACGGGGCGGGAGAAGGAGGGTGAGGTGGGATATGGAAGAAGGGATGGAAATCGGGAGCCAAAAAAAAGAACAAACTACGAGTCTAAAATGTGGTGCAAGCGCCCTACGTGGCTGTCCGCTAGCATGGCATAATGTCCGGAGCAGCCCAGAGAGGGAGTCACATCAGGTCTACACAGATTTGCCTTCCCATATATACAACCTCTACTGGAGTTAACAGCTGAAATTGAGATTTTTTTGTGTCGGTTCCTCTGGCCTCGGTTGCCGGTTTTTTTTAAATGCTGGAGCCCGTCCTCCCCGCCTCGCCGGCGCCGGGCTCATGCAGCCCTTGCCTGGCTTGCCTTGGGAATCAAAAGGGTTTGGAGGTCTGCTTGAAGATGAAGCCTCTATGGGCCAGTGTCTTCATGATGTTGGCGATGTTCTTACAGTCGTCTGTGGAGAGAGCATAGAGACGCTGGGTTAGGGCCACAGTCCTGTTGGGAGCTGTTGGATCAAGCTCCAAGTCTTACACCATAGCCTTGCTGCTCTGAGCATAGCCCCCACCAGTCCAGGCACTGTCCAAGTGCCTTGCAGGGGTGAGGGGTGAGTGCAGCATTCCTTGGTGTGCCCACCTGCACCCGGTGTGGCCCTGCACTGTTGGGGTATGGATCCCTGCCCAGGATGTGGAGGCTTGCCTGGGACAGTGGCATCACGCAGGCTGATGGTACCTGCCCACAGCTCCTGGGGTGCTGCTGGATGAGGAATGCAGTACTCCTGCAGCTTGGCCCATGCCAGCCCTCATCTGGCCAGCAGCTGCTTCCCTGCAAGCCCAGTGCTGCTTGCTCTTTCAGTACCACTGTCCCTTAGTGTCACTGGCCCCACACTGGGAAGAGGACAGCAGATGACGCTGGAGCTGCCTTCTCCACCTGCCAGGCAGGGTTGCCTCCTTCCCCTCAGCCTCTTCAAGTAGTGGCTGTGGATACCTGCCTCTCCCATCCCCATCAGAGCCAGCCCCTGGAGTCTTCCCATGAGATACAGACATCCCTAGTCAAAGTAGGAGCCGGGGGCTGATCAACAGCACTGCAGCTGCCAGATCGAGTGGTGATGGGGCAACGAGGCGAAGACTGGGAAGGCTTGGTCTGGTGTTATTTACCTGGGACTAAACTCAGGCACTGTTTGCTAAAATAGAAGCCAGGCTTAAATTGATTCCTGGTGTCTATATTTCATGTTGAAAATTGGCTTGTAAATCCATGTTTTGATCTATGAGGGCCGTCTCCTTAAGAAAAAGCAAGAGTAAATGTGTAATTTCTCCCTTGACAGCACACGGCGCAGAGGCGATCCTTCTTCCCGCTCCCCTCCGTTTCGGGACAGCTCCACTCGTTCCGATTACCACTCTTTCTTCCTCGCCCCACGCCTTGATGTCTCCATTTCATTACCGCCCGCCCATTTATCAAGCTGTTACCGTAAGGGTGACTTTGCCCACTTGCATGTGGCAGTGGGGCCTGGCTGACACAGGGAGAGGGTGCCCCAGGAGGGGGGGTACAGGCAGGGCCCCCCTCTCCCTGCTGCTGCTGGATGGATGTTGTGGTGGAGGGAAGGCTGCATCATTACTGATGTGTAAATGATAAAGAAGCCTCTACATCCATCTCCCAACTGTAAATCCAGGGAGTGCTTTATAATCAAGCTACAGCGATAATAATGTGAAATTAGGTCTCTCTATCAACGGGAGGAGGCCTTTTAATCACGGCTTAAAGGGTGCAAACGCTGTTTATCATAATTGAACTGTATCCGGGCTAATTGTGGCCATATTTCACTGTCTAAGAGACAGCAGGCTGCTGGCTGACAGTGCCGCGTGGTGGATTGAGGTCCCCGTGCAGGCGGGCAGCGCTGCCCACAGGGACGGGGCTGTCAAGGCTGCCTTGACACTCCTTGCCACATCAGCAGCCCTGCCCAGTCCTACTACACCCAGTGACTCGGTGCCAAAGCCATCTCCTCTCCCCAATGTCAGCAGAACATGCAGGGAGCTTCTCGTGCATGCAGCTCCTGGGGGGTTGTCCTGAGCTGCTGGGGACCATCCTGGCTGACGGCTGTCAGTGGGAGAGAGAACATGACCCTCAGTGCCCTGTACCGTCCATGTGTGTTCCCAACCCCTCTCATGGCACCCCTTCTTGCCAATGTGACAGGCCAGGGAAAGGAGCTGGGAATGAAGACAGCCTGAGGAAGGAGAGGTGTCCCCAGCCAAACCAGCTGGCATGAAGACAGAAATGAGCCCATTTCTCTGCCTCTGCTGGCTGAGGTGGCACTGATAGCTCAGGGAGGGCCCTGGAGCTGATGGGTGTCCTGCCTGGCCAAGCTACAGCACCACTCCTGCTGCTGCTTGTTCCCATTCAAGTGAGCTTCTCCCCATCCTTAAGACCTTGTGCTTCATTCCTCTTGTACTTGGCCAGATGAGACCCCAGGTAACCAGCACTGGAACTGCCCCCGAAGTCAGTGTCTAAGCAGGACCTAATGAAAATGGAAGCTACAAAACCACTGAAACCAAGGTGGGCCAGTCCAACCAGGCATGGCCAGAGTCCTCCCCATGTCACTGCCAGCTCTGGTCTGGAAACCCAGAAAATGATCAGCAAATCAAATCCTGCCCTTGGAGCAGTACCAGGCAAACAGCTTGGGTTTGAAAGCACAGCCCCAGTCACTACCCTTTACCACTTCCAGACATCCTGCTGCCCACCCCCCTGCCCAACGCAGGACTGGGTGGGCCACTGGGACTTGGCTACTGCTTCATATTGCTGAAAGGGGAACTATGCTGAGTCCTGGGAAGCGGCCACACTGACTGTGTGAACCTTAATGGCAACTCCTGAGACCACTGAGCTGGTCCCTGTAGAGACCCTCCAGGACCACTGGCTTCCTCCTAAACCCCACTGGCTAAGTCCACAAAGCCTTGATGTGCTCTCATACTGCTCCTGCTGCACTGCAAGCCATCTGGGGCACTGTGTTGATGCCCTGCAAGTCCAGTTGGACCCTGCCAGGTTAGTGCCACCCGCGCATCCGCCCAGCAGCACAGGCCTCCCTGTCCCAAATGACACCACAGCCCCTTGGCAGTGGGAGCACCAAGCTGCTCATAAGTCATTTAGTGAGACTCATTCCAAATAAGTGCTAAGGTAAACATGCTTATTATAATTATCCATGTAAAAAAGAAATCAACAACAGCAGAACAACTTTCTAATATGCAATTACAGCCATGTATTGATTTTACAATGTAATCCGCTCCGATTGATTTAATAACACAATTATAGGCTGGCTCTCGGGATATTAGAGTGGGAGATTTTCATAAACTCCAAAGCAAAAAACTAAGCGGCTTTTAAAACAACACAGTCAGATGGCTGTTTGGGGAATTATTAGCGATATGAAATCCTCTAAATCTGGCCGTCGTTACCTTGTGAAAGGAATTTCTATTACAAAAACGGCAATTGCCAGCCTAAGAGAGCGCGAAGGGGATTGCTTTGCTGCTCTGCCAGGGCTTAAGTCCTCACAAAGGTGACCACGGGGTGGGAGACAAGTGGGGTCCAACAGGCAGCTCTATCCACCTTGTGACCCCAGCCCAGCTCTCCCTGAGGGACACGTGGCTGCAATGGGGCTGCCTCTGCACCCAGGCTGGCACTGACCAGCCCTGTCCCATCTGGGTCACCCTGCCTGGAGCTGTGGATGCTGTCAGGGTGCAGAGTCTCCTGACATCCTGGTGTATCCCACTTGCCCTGGCTACTTCCCCGGCCTGTTGAGGTGCTCATGTTGTCCCCAGGCCCATACAGGCAGACGGACACGTGTCTGGGGTAATGGTGGCTCCGTGGGTGCTGCACAGGCTTGTGCACGCACAAGCATCCCTGCTTCCCTTGTGCTCGCTCCCTCAATGTATTCCCGACTTTATGGGCACATTTTTCTTGTCAAGCTGACAGGGTTGCTAAGTGGATTTCTCCCTGATATGCGGACGGATTATCACATTACTCCAATGTCCTACACAAACATATTACTTTATATTCAATAGCCCTAATGAATATAAACTGCTTTTTCTTTTTTGGGGGTGGGGGTAATCTATAGATTTTTAATGAGGGCACTATTAACTCCCTCCTCTTTAAAACAGACTTAGGTGCAGCCTCTGAGTAGAAAATCAATGGTGTTATTGTAGGAATATTGTATATTGATATTGTAATAATAAGATGCAATTGATTTAGGGGTGCTGTGCGGTGTGTGTGAAAGGGGTCAGCCTGGGGTTATCCTCCCTCCTGCAGACCAAGCTGTGCCTCTGCCCTGCCTCCGTGCCCCTTGCCTTGTTGTGCTGCCTCGTAGCAGTGCCCCATGCACAGCCATGCAGGCTGTGGGACATCCCAGGACCCTCCCTGGCCAGGCTGCCAGTGCAGGGGCTGATGTGCCGTCCTCAACCTCCCCGGCTCCAGCTGGCTTAGTCCACCAGGTGGTAGCCCTGTTACTGACAGTGGTGCTGCACCACCTCGACACTCAGGTCTTGGCCCCCTCCATGAGTTGCCAAGCTCTTGGTCATGGTGATGGCTAGAGTCAGCGGCAAATGCACAGGCACAGTGTGGCAGGACTCAGCTTTTAGTTAGGGCTGGAGTTCACAGCTGCTCAGGCACCCCACTGGGCTCCTCTGCTAGGATGGAGGCAAAAAGTTCCCATCTGGCAGGGCTGGACTTTCTCTGGCCACTGTGAAGTGGCACCACAGCAAAAGCAGGAGAAGCTTGATCAGCAGCAAGAGGCTAACCTGCAGCCATGGGAACAGGCTGCTGGAAGAAGTAATGCTCACTTAGAGAGACCATCACACTGTACCTATCCTGACAGGGCACCGGGACAAAGGCCTTGTCCCCATGTGTGCCATCCCTGCCGGCATTCCCCCCACTGCTCCCACCTCATCACAGGAGTGATCCACCGGATGCTACCACGATGGGGATTTGGAGGGCTGAGCGCTGCCATGAACCCCACATGCTAGGCTGAGATGGTGGTGGTGAAAGAAGCAAGTTCCCAGTCCTGGGCTAGGGGTGAGTGGGGAGCACACAGACCCCTAAATGTGCTCATTTGGTGGCAGCCCCATTGCACCTGTGCTACAGCCCCTAAGACGGATAACTCCCAGCCCGAGCTGAGCAGGTCCATATTTAAACTGTCCCCATGCTTTATGGGCTGTACAAGAACTGATGCTCAGGCGACGAGGGGCCATTTGTCACTGCTCTAATGGCAGATTACTGTTAATGAATAATATCACCACTGCCTTTGTATAAAAGCTCTCTGCAAATCACAAACAGCTCACCCAGCCACCAGTGCCCTCTGTCTCCCCACTGCCAATCCTGATGACAGCAGGTGGCCTTGTGACTAGCGGAACCTGTGCAGTCTCCACACAGCCTGGCACTGTTGCCTGTGTCCCACAGTCACCAAGGGGAGTGCTGAGTGCTGTGTCCTTGTGGTGGACTGCTCTGCTCACCCTGAGTGGGCACATCCTCAGGAGGGGACAGTCATTAGGCACAGGGGGAACAGTGTTTGCCCGTCACGCAGAGCTGGACTCCTGCAGCTACTGTGTGCCAGATGCAGGCAGGAGCTGGATGTGGTCTCTATCCACCCCCAAGGTGATGCTGGATGAGGTATGGACAACAGGCTGCTCACCAACAGTGGTGACAAGGTTGTGGCAGAGCCCAGAGCTCCCAGCTGAAGGGACCCATGGGGACACTGTGAGGGACAGTCCTGCCAGGATGATCCCAAACAAATGGCCTCATAATCCTGCACTGGGGGCAAGGGGCTCTGTGTGCCCCACACAGCCAGCAGGTCTATTAGGTGGAGCTGACAGCGACGTGCAGAGTATTAAGAATAACTTACCTCATTATCTGCAATTACGTTAGTGCCACACACCTCATTTCTTCACCAAGAAAAGAAAATTAGTTTTATATTGACTTCATCCCTGTGCCTGCCCCACCACGGAGCACCCATGTGGGCTCTGGAAGGGGTTTGAACACAATTGACACTCATCCTGCCCCCACCTGTTGCTGCCTGTGAGATGGAATGCCTGTGCCATCCTTGATCCAGTGTCAGCAAGGCCTCCAAACCCACCTCATGCTGGCTGGGAAGATGGAGCAGGAAGGGCTCATGTCTGGCAGGGAGGTGACACAGCCAGACATCCTTGGGAAGTGGCTGGGCAGACAAGGGGACCCGTCCTGGACTTCAACCTGATGCCCTAGGTGCCTGGGCTGGCTGCCATCCCCACAGGAGTGACTGGCTGCTTCTACTTGTCCCCCACACTGGGGTCTGGAAGAAGGGCAGCTGAGCCTGGATGGCTGGTGCAGACACAATGCCGTAAGGCACCCAGCTGCTGAGACATCCACCAGTCCCACAGGGCGATAACACTGTAGGGACCCAGGGTGGCACAGGGTGTGCTGAGCCCCTGCTTTGTTGGCCAGCCCCTATGGCCATCCCTGCATATCCAGTGGCCTTCTCAGGCATTCCTGGGCTAACAAAGCGAGTGTGGCCATTGCCCCACTGCCGGCTGAGGCCGCTCCGGGGCCAGGAGGAAAGGGGAGTGATGTGCACAGCAATAGAGAGAAAAAAGCCAATTTCATCTTTATTAGAAGGAGATTTCTCTTTTAGTAATAAGCACGCTTCAAATAATTAGCGTGTTTTACGTAATAATGAAATTATGGAAATGCAGGGCACTTATTCAAACAAGTCACCATTACCATATTTTTAAATATTAGACTTAATTAGAGTTTATCACTTCAGAGAAGTACGAGGAGTGGGGATTTTTTTTGTAAAGGAAAAAAAATCCTCATAAAGTGTTTATTAAGAGCGGGTAAGAAGGGGATAATGATCTGTTTGGAAATTAAGGCAATCAAACATTTAATGCTCTGCACTCCTGTAGGCAAAAGCATTCAAATGAGTCAATTATACATCCATTATCCAGGCACGATTAAACAAGGCAGGACGGGGAATTTGTCCTCCGCATCATGCAATTGTCGCGAGGACTTATGTCCACTTAGAGGCAGCTAATAAAACACTGAACTTGGGGAACAAGAGGAAAGGAGGACCGAGTAAGGGGAAGACAAGGGAAGGGAGACGGCAGGTCAGCGGAACTGTGGAGGGGCGAGAGTGGGAGGTGGGCAAGGATGGAGCCGTGTCTGCATTCCAGCCCTTCATAAATCAAAGTAATTAAGTTAACATGAAAATCAACTTCACCATCCCGTTAAATTACAGCATTTGCATATTAGGACTCNCAGGGGACACACACCAAAAAGGGATCCATTTATTACAGTGAATAACTAATTTCAGAATTTATAGCGCTGGATTTTCGTTCCTGTGCCATTTATATTACAGAAGGAAATTAAGGGGCGGGCAGGAGGCTGGCTGGACATCTTTCTGCGTTATTGCTTGTCTGCCATTTGCAAATCATTATTAATTGTGGCCCGTGTCGCTGGTGCAGCAGGGCAGGGTGCCTGGACAGCCGGAGCAGACACACATATCTCTTCATCAGGACCCCAGCCGCTAGCCCTGGAGAGCCAATTACCCCTCCCTGATTGGTATCAGATAAGGAGGGAATTTTTACAAATTAGGGAATAAATAGAATTTCCACACGTGGAGCAGGGAGGGCTTGAGAGGCAGTAATGAAAAACGATACATCACCATCAGCCAGACAACCCTATTCATACGCCGATGCATTACGCTCACTACTCATAATCCCACCGGGTGACAGACAGCCACCGAGCTGGCCGAGCCAAGCAGAGCTGGAGGGGAACACAGCCTGCTGACCATCCCACTCCCATGCACCACAGCCCAGGGAGGTCTTTCCTCTATCAGCCCCGTGGACTCACTTGTGGCACAGTGCTGGCCTGGCACCACTCGGCTATGCAGGCAGTGGGACAGAACTGGTTGTGGTGACACCACAGCAGCAGTCCCTGCTCTGCCACCTGCAGGAGCAGCCCAGCAGGATCAGCCTCCACAGTAGGCATGAGTTTGGTGATTAACGTCAGCAGCAGGGCACCCAGCTGCACCACAGCCTCTCACAGAGTCCCGCATCCCTGTGAGTGAAGCATGCCTTCCACTACCCAGTCTAAGCCATGTCCACAAGAAGACTTCTTCCTCTGTTGGTGGCTCATGGCAGTACCCCACTATTACAAGATCCCTACCTAATTACTGCAAAGGATTTGCCTTTTTGAGCCACTCAAGCCCCACAAGCAGCCCTGCAGCTCTGGGCCCCACTGCTCAGCTGGGCCACCGCACACTGGAGGGGGTCACTGGGTCATCTTGTGTAGGATGCTAGAGCTTGCGGACGGGGAAGCAGTCCTGGCTCCAACCAGTCACAGCAGCAAAGAATGTGCTTGTGTGTGAATCTGCTCCTTTGGGAACACACTTGGGTTCGGGGACCCTAAGCCTGCCATTGAGGCAGTGCCAACAGCAGCCCTTGGCCAGACCCCCAGAGCCACCCCAGGGCCCCCATGTGTAGGAGGCTCAGGCAGACATGATGTGGTTGTAGGACACCCTGGCCGCAAATATCATCATCTACCTCAGACTTCTTAAAAGTAAATTGTACTATGAGCTGACCACGGGGCCTGTTGACAGAGCCAGACCAATTACCAGGTGCCATCTGTCCTATCAGCCTATTATTGAATGTTTTGGTTGTACCAGCCAGTTGTAAGATGACGTGTATACTCTGTAGACAAGGAACTTGCTTAAATAGCGACTGCACACATGCAGTAAAGCTCTCGCTCTCTCCCCTGCTGACACTGCTGGACTACAACTCCTTCACCCGTGGCTGTGTCCCTTGAGCTGAGACCCTGGGAATGTCCCATGGCAGCACAGTCCTTTGCCCTGAGCCACATGGAGCTGGATAGCCCCAGGGATGCTGCTGGCATCTAGCTCTTGGGGACCTGGCACATGGTGAGGACCTGTCTGGCCTTGGAAAGAACAACTCCTGGAAGTGCGAGGATCCCACTGACATTCAGGAGCCCAGTCTGCATTACCCTGCTCAGTGTTGGAGCTGCACACTCGTAATTAGCTCTCCCCTATGACAAGCACGTCACTAAACAAAATGCTCTGCAGGAGATCAATCTTGCCTGTAAGTCACGCAGCCCTTAATTTATTCAGCATACAGTGTCGCTCCACTGCTGGCTTCCTGTAATTTATACCGTACACTCTCGTGTATTATTTAACTTCACAAGTGTTTTACAGCTCACCTGAAAGTCGCACTGCAAAGTAAAGTCATGCTGGAGCATTGGTCAGGTCCCAGGAGTGTGTAAGATACTCCCTTGATGTGCACCTGGTATGAGGTTCCTGGCGACAAGTTACTGCAAAATTTGGTGGCTCAAGACCCTTCTGTCCAGGGTTCTGTGGGTGGGAACAGGAACGGGACGTGGGTTCCCATAGAAGTTCAGTAAACTGCAGGCTCCAGAGTTGGTACTTCCTCAGAGGATAAGTCAGGGTAACAGGCAACAGGACTTCTGCCTGTGGGGCTGCAGACACCTGACTGGCCCTGGAGATGGCACAGGGCAGAGATGCTCTGGGTACTTCCTCCTCCCACCTATGACGTATGCTGGGGACAATCAGGCTGAAGCCTGCCTCTGTCTGCAGGTCCCTGCCCACAGGCACTGCTGGAGCACATAGGCCAGAGAAAAGTGTAGTGAGGGAAGAGGCAGGAAGCCCCATAGGGAGCTTCATAGATGCATCTGGACTGGCCTGAACAGACTGCAGGGCTGTGGGCAGCTGCCAGCAGGGAATGGGGCATGCAGACGAGCTGCGTGGGCAGCAGCACTGCCAGCATAGCCAGCCCAATCAGTACCAGAGCACTAGGGAGTTTCAGGGGATGGGTGGGAGCTGGGATGCTGCTGCCCAGCCGAGGGCCCATCACGACCTGCCTTCATAACTGGGACCTGTCACTATGTCCCTGGAGTGTGCAACTGCCCCTTCCCCTGTTGCAGAGGAGAGGACAAGCAGACAGCCCAGTGGGACGGCTCCTCCCCCGACCTTCCAGCAGGACACACGGCACCAGCCAGGCCTGGAGACCAGGAGGGAGGTGCTACCTCGCAGTCCTGGGACTGGGCTGGACTAAGAGCTGGCTGGTAACTGGTGTGACTGTGCTTAGCAACTCACCTAGTGCTTGCCTTTCGTCGTGCAGCTGGATGGAAACAGTCAATGATGTAGAGCTGGATATCCTCCGCAGGGAAGGTTAAAACCTCTGTTCAGTGCAGAGTTGCCATATCTGAGCACTTACGATCACAATATTTATGGCTAGTTTATTCCAGGCTGTTAAAAGCAGCAGTAGTTATCCACAGATAAAGGGAATTGGGGTCCCCTGATGCCTTTCCTCCCCATGATGAATGCATGTCTGGCTAGAGCCGAATGCTCATGATGTGTAACTCACCCGATGGTCCCTGCAAGAGCTGCTGATGCTTGACATAGTAGGGACAGTAGCTGTGGTTCTGCTAAATGGGAGCTGTGAGGACAGGCATGGGAGATGCCATCTCCCTTCTCCGACTGATGCTTGTGACCAGGAGGTCCCAAGCCTCAGGGAGCAATCTGGTCTGCCTTCCTTCTGGTTCCAACACTGGTGTAAGCATCCCTGCCTCCTGCAACCCCTCTGCCTGCTGCCATTTTTCTCTCTGACCCTGCTCTGCTGGAGGGTCTATTTAGGGCAGTGGGAGGCCAAACCACTCCAGGTTTTGCAGGGCATTTTGAGCCCTGCAAGCCCCCTCTGCAACCTGGCTGTTGACTCCATGTCCCGCTCCTGACACCCAGTCCCACCACTGGAACTGGGACTCTTGGGAGAAATTTCAAGGGAAAAATGAGAGTTTATAAAGCCCAGGTTCTTCTGCCTGTGAGTGACACAAGATGTCAGAGGAAGGAAATAAAAGGCAGGGATGCAATTCCAGTGCTGCCGAGAGTGTGTGGTGAGTCCTAATGGAAAGTTCTCCTGCTCTTTAAAGCTTGGTCAGATGGCCTAGTTATTGCCTTAAAAGGACCCAGAATCAAACTGCAGCGCCGCACTCGAAGCCTTCAAATAAAGCGAGCTGTGCTCCTCGTAGGTCCAGCAAGGCAGAGGCAGGCGATTACACAGAGAAGGGCAGGTCTCTTTATCTTGGAGGGAGACCTACCTATTTTTAAACATTAGCTCCAAATCAGCAGCTCACCTCTTTGTCTCTCACAAACCCTCTCTCGCTTTCTGGAGGAGAGATCAAACGCCAGCCCTGCTGCCATTGTTTCTCTCCCAGTGAGATGGATGCGGGACTGTAATCTTCCCACAAAGCTGCATGCTTCAAAGGCATCAAAAGTGCTTATTAAAAGTCTTAGGCAACTAATTTAATAACATCCCAAAGGACTGGAAGAATCAGTGCTGGCAGCTCAAAATATAACCTGGCGAGGGAGACGGGCCCCTGTTCAACATGACTCTGTGTGCAGGCAGCTGCATGCAGGATCGAGATGTTCAGCACACAGACCTGCCCTGCTCCCTGGAGCTAGGCTACAGCAGGAGCGTGGGGGACCTACCCCAGCGGCAATGCCAGTGCAGGACTTTGCTGGGCTAGAGGCATCCTCAAACACTAAGGGCAGAGTCCATCCCTATGCCCTGGCTGAGTGGCTTGGCTTTTCTTGTCGAGGAGTCCTGCAGGATTTCACAACTGCCTCTGGAACATGGAAAGCACCAGATGGGATTTGCCAGCTATTCATCAGCTGTGTGCAGTGTTCTGGAGTAGCCACACATAAGGCAGCTCCATGCTGGGTCTATACGTGGTACCCATAGGGAAGCCAGGCAGACCTGCAGAGCCACATCAGAGAGACCTGCTCATCGTCTCCAAGGACGGGCTGCACATGTGCCTTCCCACCGATGCTGACGTGCAGCCAGCATGTGCTCGCAGCCACAGCAGCACGAGGGCTGTGCTCCCCCCGCGCATCCCCCAGAGATAGTCTCCAGGCAACATGTGGGGGCTCAGTGCTGTGTCCCATCTGAACATTGTGGTCTCCCACAGAAAAGGGCAGGGAATGGAAATTAACACTCCAGCCTCCGTCTCCTCCTGCCCATTAGAGGGGCTGTTTTACTCCGGATCATTAAATATGTATATCTTATTACACGCCTTGTTACAGTATTGAGCTCTATTGACTGATAATAAATTCCAAGCATCATCCTGGTCATAAATTTATCTGGAGATGATGAAGACTCAATAATCTAGTCATGCAGATAATATGATAGGGCCTTAAAAAAGATCATTACATTATATGCCAAAATTAAAAGTGAAATACACTTTATTAACACTGTTTCCACACTTGGGGCCATTACTTGTTATATCCCCTATGCCCTCCCACCCGCTTGCACACTGTCCCATGGGTGAGCCTGGGAAGGTGAGATCAGGCAGAGCTGACACAGCTCTAACCTGACAGAGGCCTGGCAGAAGGGGGCAGGGGGGTGGCTGGTGCCACAGATGGTCACACCAGGACTTCCCAGCTTAACCCCCAGGATACAGGGTTCTGTTCAGTGGGCAATAGGCACTGAGCATCTCCAGGTCTCTCAACAAATTCTCATGCCTATTACTGCCTGCTGCTGGACACAGCCATGAGCACATCCTGGCCACAGCTATCAAAAAGAAGGGTGGCCTCATCCCCATACTCCAGAGGGAAAATGCAACCCCCCCAGTTTCAGGTCTCCTGAGCACACTGCTCACCCAGCGGGGTTAACTCAACAGCTCCCATCCACAGCACCTCTGGCCCGATGAGTCCCCAGACCACTAGGGAGCAGAAATGGATTCCCACGGGGGTACAGCAGGTGTCCCCTGTGTGAGGCAGGCTCCCAGTGCTCCCGGTGCCTCAGTAGGACAGTGAATGCTGGATGGCTTCTGGCCATCACCCCGAGGGACTGGGTCTCAGCTCCCTCCTTCCCCCATCCCTCTGAAGCCATTCCTCTCCTTTAATAACAAGGTCACAGCCATTTAAACTCCTCTGATGAGGGCAGGCAGCTTGTGTCACTCCTGGCTGGTGGGGCTGGCCTGGCCACGCTCCTGCTTGCCAATCAATGGCATGTGGCAAGTTTAAAGGGAGCCCACCCTGGCCCCCCTCCAGACAGGCAAGGTGATGAGCGACAGGGGAGCCCATGGATCGATGCTGTAACACGGATCGTCTGCTGAGAAAAACCAATCGCAGATCAGATGGAAACCGACTTCTTCTTGTATCTGTCCAGCTCTCGCCAGGATAGATCAGCTGGAGAAATCCGATGGAGAGGAGACAAAGGGGGAGGTGACGGTGAGAGGAGGAAAGGGCTGATAATGCTCCTGCCGTAGCTGCTCTAATCTGTGACAGCCTGAGGATTTGCTGAACACCATTATCGCACTGCTCCCCTTTCTCTTGTCCCTGATAAAGCCCCAGCTAATCTGTTTGTTGCAGGTATTGAGTGAATGCATTTAGTGAAACCAGGGCTGCGAGGAAGCCGCCTTGCCCACTAAGCACAATTTGTTCTGATGGACCTCTGGCCTGGATGAGAGGCAAAGGGGAGTGGAGATGTCAGGGTGCTTGCTGCAAGCACAGGCTGCGCCCTGCTGGGCCATGCAGTGCCTGGTATGGGAGAAGCATCTCTACTGACCACCCTTTGCACGTGTGGTTGATGTTTTCTTCAGGCACAGCATTTCGTCTCCCTAACACAACTCACTGAGGGCGATGAGCAAAGCAGAGGGGCTGCCGTGCTATGTTGTGGCGCAGCTGCTCATCCCAGCCTGGAGCGCTGCTAGAGCACTGCAGCACTTTGTGTACCCAGTGTGGGGCCAAAGCAGCTGAGATGGGGGACTGAAGTGGGAGGGAGTCTGTTCTGTGAGAATGGCTACTGGGGTTCCCGTCTGCTGGAGCTTGTGCCTGCCTGTCCCAGTGTTGACCTCTGCCCTCCCCTTGTGAGAGGTTCCTTCTCTGGGGAAGAGAGATAATTCAGTGGCTGTGAAAGCCCAGACCTGGGGCTCCCGCAGCCGCCTGTTACAAACAGTTCTAGTGGAACATTAATTATAGTAATTTAGCCGTGGAACACTAACTGCAGCCAGTGCAATAGCATTCAGTACATTAGTGGCTATAACCCACTCCTTAAAAAAGACATTTGGCTACTGACAGCTGATAAAATGAGTTGTGAAGCATAACCAACGGGGGAAAAAATAAATTAGAACCCCCTGGGAGCAAGTTATAGGGCAGGAGGGTGAGGGGCAGCACCCCACAGGGTGTTGAGAGAGCACAGAAGGTGCAGGTGAAAGGACAGAAAACAGTGGGGGGCTGCAGCATGTACCTTCCTGCCTGCCACACGGCACACGGGCCTGTGGGCTCCTTACGCCACAGGCATGGCTCAGCTCAGTGAGGTGGGGGGCGAGGGACTGCGTCTCAGCAGTATGTCAAACAGAAGGACATTTCCTTCTATCTCCCAGTTGCTGCCCCAGGGTACAATCCACCTACATTCAATCTTTACTCCACTACACATGTTTCCTTTCCAGCCTCAGATTATTTTTTATCATCAAATTACTGTGGAGATAAGATGGAGTAGATGTGATAGTGAGCAGAGAGCTCATCCTTTCCTGCCATCCTCCTCCCTCCACCACCCCCATCTCTGAGCGGGCAGAGGAGGGAGTTATCCAAATGTCAGTGGGTGTGGAGAAACCTCCCGGCAGTTGGAGTCACTGGCTGGGCCAAACCGTGTCTGGCAGTGAATGCCTGGGTGCACACAGGTGGCAGTTGCTGCAGAGCTCAGGTGCCCATCCAGTTGGCCACGAACATTTCCGGGGTGCTCTGCCATGGGACCCTGCTAGCAGCCCTGCCCTAGCACAGCCAAAGCCAGGTGCTGGCTTCCTGCTGCTCCCCTGCTGTACCAGAGGCTCCCGCCCAGTGTGGGCGGTGGTCCAGCTCAGTATCAGTCTAGTGCTACCTGCAGGGACACAAGAAGCCCTGGTGCAGGGTAGAAGTGTGGCCACGCCATTACAATGCCATGCAGCTATGTGAGGCCCCACTGTGATGAATCCTCCCCATCTCCTTGTTTACTCCAGTCTGCAATAAATGAGTCCCTGCCGGTCCGGGGATAGCTCATCCGGAGGAATGCTCTTTCAGGCCTCTCCCTCTAATCCCTATTAATTTAAATAATGCTCGGCCACTCTTCTCAAACTATTTATTATTTATCAGGTTTGTTTATTTGTAGCTAACAGGTAGCGCTCAGCATGCGTTCCCGGCACATGGACAGGGGCCGTTCATCACAGCAGCTCCCCCGCCATCCACCATCCGTCAATTACTCCTGCTTCCTTTAATTAGTAATGAGGACTAATATCTCTGCCTGGGATGGTGGCTGGAGCGGAACTTCCCTCCGGTGGCATCTGAGCAGCACAAGGGAGGGAATGAAAAATAAATAGCTGCACCAGGCAGCTGCTGCTCCTGGGTGAACAGGGGAGTGTGCCAGCTCCCAGTGCACCCCTTCCCGGAGGTGCATCTGTAACTCTGTCAGATGCCCATGTGTGCCCTGTACACCAGGGGTTCCCACCCAGGGCGGGAAGGTAAGGCCAGCCAGGTCCTGCTGCACAGCTTCCCTTTCCCACATGGCAGGGCCATCTTAAACCACAGGGGATCACCTGCCAAGCCCCAATGGTGGACTTATGCATGGATATCTGTTAGGGGAAATCTAAATGAAATGCCCCTGGGAGCCTCTGGTCTCACATGGCACTGCTGGGGAGCTCTGTATCAGACCTGCCATCCAGAGGCAGCCTAATAGTGAAGGCAGCACATGATATAAATGGAGCCCCTTTGATTTATTGACTGGGAGAAGTTTTTACACGATAGCCCATTAAGACGGACGGCTGTGTTTACAGCCAGGCCATCTAGCTATAGGGACCCTGAACTGGATGGTGTGTTTTGCTATTGCTCTTCAGGCAGACATCTCATTAAGGGGAACAGCATATGGAGCTCTCTGGATCTATACTTTACGAGTCCTGGGGGAGGCTTTTACCATTTTTAATAAGCGGGCAAGGTTAGCAAACCTGCAACATGGTGACCTCCTCTCCCTGTGCGATGGATCTCCCTGCAACACAGAGAGCTGGACTCACCGGGTGCATGTGGAACTCTATAAATCACCTCTCCAGTGATGGCCATGGAAACTGGCTGTGGAGGATGGCAAGGGTCCAGGCACCGACCAGGTGACACCACTCTTGAAATGGGGCAGCAGTGCACAGCTCAGCTGGATGTGCTGGATGCAGGTGGTTTGGTGGGGAGTAGTGTGCATGGTGCCAGCAGGGTGATGGGCACATGGGTGGTTCAGACAGCAAAGGTGTTTTAAGGAAGGTGTGCTAACATGACAGCCAAAGGAAACATAACCCCCAGCTGGCTGTCGAGGTGGGATTATTCCATATTCAGTAACAAGGCTGTTGAGGAGAACAAGTAATCTCTGGCAAAGACCTCAGGCTCTTCTCCGATCTGATAAAGCTGTGTAGCCTATGGGCAAGCTGACCCAGAGGGGCTGCTGTGGAATTATACTGAGGCTGCTGAGTCACAGGAGGAGCAAAGAGGCAGGCACATGGGGAGAGCCACAGAGGGATGTGGTGGACACACTGCAAACAGGTCACACAGGACACCTTTCCAAAGCCAAAGAGCTTATGCAAGGTTTGGGTGTTCAGGCCCCACTTAGGTACAGTGGCACAGACACAACACGTGGTCTCAGGGCAGCAGACAATACACACTCCTGGCAGAGCTTCCACCACCTCCTGGCCAAGGTACATACCCACCTGCTCCTCAACAATAGCTCTGGTCCATCACCCACCCCTTAAATCCATGGTTTTCACTCCTGTGGTACCACTATAACCACCACCAAGCACCAGCATCTAGCTTACACATCTAAAATTCACACCACGGAAAAACCTGCCAGACAATCGGGAGACTCAGAATGCAACCATGTCCTTTCAAGAAGTCTGTCTGGCTCTGGAAGGGAAATGGGAAAACCAGAGAAGGACAAATGGACAGACCTGGTGGCATATTTGGGTCTCTTTCCAGCAATTCTCTCACAAACACAAGTCTGAGCACCTTTGAAATGAAATTTTGTAGGCGATTAGCTCACAATGTGAACTTAATTGCTTTTGGTATTTAAAAAACCCCATTAAATTAAATGGCTGAGATATTGAGGCTTAAGCAATGGCTGCTTCCAACGCACAGTAACTACAAGCCTCACTACTGGGATGCAAATTCCGGAGGCAGAAGGTACAGACCCATTTGATGTGACCAGTGCAGCTGTAACGCTCAGTCCTAACTCAGAGCCCGCAGGTGAAATAGCAGCAGCAGCAGTGAGATGGCTCAGACAAGGTTGGTCTGGAGCAGCAGCCCAACACTGTGCTGAGCTCCTGGCTGTCCAAAGCACCCTTGTTGGACCAGATAAGCCAGACTTATTCTGTAAGCCAAGGGAGTATAAGGCTTCTTTGGCTTGATGAGAGGAGTGACCAGGGTGGGACAGTCCCACACTGCAAGACATTGAGTCCTGCTCCACCAGAACATGGGGGTGACTTCTACCGAGCCACTCTGGCTCCCACTCTTTGGGGAACATGTGGTGTTCACACTTGGAAAGTGGTGGGTGTGCTGCTCCCACAAGTGTCTATGAAGTGATGTGAACTTGGCTGGCACCATTTATTCCCAGGGACAGCCCAGAAGTGGCACCATGCACCTCTTTGTGCCAGTGCTGCACAAAGGAGTTCTTCACCCCAGAGCCTGCAGCACTGCCCTGCTTTGCATTTAGTGCTATAAGACAACAGAGCGGACAACGACTGTGCCCTCACCTTCCTTTCCTTGTTTGTTTAAATTATTTACACTCCTCAGATGCAAGACTGTTCTCCAGAAGGAGCATCTTTTTGGCTGCTGCAGCTTTAAAATGACTTGCATCCATCACTCAATCGCTTTCAGGTCAAACACGTGCTCCTGACTTAATGACCACATCTCCACAGCAACAAATCTGTCACCACTGTTTGTTTAAAGCCAACAATCTGTAGGAGCACTGTGTGCAAGGATTGAATTAACTCAGCATCTGAATGACTGCAGTGCCAGATCATTCAAATTGCACCTTTCCTAAGATCACCCAGCAATGTTAATTAATGTTCCTTGGGTGATGTGCAACATGCTGCAGTGCACAGGGATGCTGGAAGGAGCAAACTCTGATCCATGTGGGTCTGGGGCAATGGGAGCCGGGCTTCCAGCAGCTTTGGCTCCAGGAGCATGTGGCAGAGGGTGTGTTAGGGGAAAAAGAGGGACTGGTGGCTTCCCTTTGTTCTGATGTGACCACCCTAATTTTCCCCAAAGTTCGTCAATTCAGCTGATGTATTTAATGCTGGTTGTCTGACTCATGCTCATTTTGTCCCCAGGAAATTCCACCCTGAACCATTAACACATTGACATCAACAGGAATGAAAAATATTTCATTATTCCCTTCAATTCCAGATACTTGTTGTCATGGGGGTTTTTTGTGTGTGCCCAGATGTTTTGGAACAAAGCCTTTAAGGCAGTCAGGAAGGTGACTTGAGGGCCAAGGAGCATTTTGGATTTCCCATCAGAATCTTGCCAACTCCAGGCAAAGCCAGCCCTGCCTCCAGCCCCAGGTGGCCACATGTGCACTGGCTCCCAGCCCCAGACCAGCCCCCTGCTCCCAGCTGCTGGGACTTCCCTGGCACCCACTCCAGGCACCTGTGTGGGGAGCAGGACTGGCTCCCCACGTACTCCATGACTTCCTTGGGAAGTGCAAGGGAGGACACTGCTTCATTGAAACATTTGCACCAACCAGTGTGGGAGTCAGGGGCAGGTGAGGAAATGGTAACAAGGGATTGGTGGGGCTGGTAGTGGTGTGAGCCAAGATGATACCAGAGAAACGGAGGAAGGGACTGGGACAAGGAAACTGGTACCAGACAAAGAGCTGGGATGGGCACGGGGAGGCAGATTGAGCCTGGCAAAGTGTGCAGAGAAGGAAGAGGGAGTGGAGTTCAACCTAACACCAAATCACCTGAGTCTCCTGCTGTCATACAGTGTCAAGCTACTCCAGCCCCTGCCAATGAGCAAGTCCTGAACCAAATGTACTCATCTCAGGCTGCCCACCATATTCTCTGTTTGTCTGGGGCATTCACATCTCTACAGAGCCAAACTGGGGTCTGATGGCAGGTCCTAACCTGGAGAGCCAGCGTCCTCCCCCAGCCTCTCCTCAGCTCACTGCGGTTAATTGGGGCACAGCTCTAATCTCTACTTGCCATTGATTTCAATTCAGCTCCAATTTTCTGCTTTGACCTCCTCTCCTCCAGACCCTGCTTGAAACAGAACACAAACCCTCAAACATCCCCTTAACTTTTTCCTGCAGTATTCCACCATGCCCCAGTTCCCTGCTGGGAAAGGCACTGAGTGATGCCTGTTTAAGCCTGTACACTCACACACAGGAACAGACACATGAACACTTTGTGCCTGCAGACACCCACCCCAGGACACACTCAGCCTGGCTCCAGGACGGACAGGGAAGTAGTGATCTCTCCTGCCATCCAAACTGCAAGAGAAAAGCACGGTAAAGGGACACGGATGTTTCCTCTAAGAGAGCTGTCCATGTAAGTCCAGGTCTCAGCTGCAAGGCTGACATCCAGCACCCAGGATCTTCTGCGCACCTGAAAACTGGTCTCTCTATGCTGAGACCCAGCCCTCAGCGGGGTGGGATGCTCCAAAAGCAAGGGGAAGATGATGAGCTGGCCATGAGCTAGGGTAAAATTTCTCCTTCACTGCGTTCCTGGGGCCACAGATCAGATAGAAAGACTGGGAGTGCCTGCCCCCCAGCTTTGTGATTCCCCTTGTACTCCATGCAGTGATCTGGAAGGGGACGACAGGGTCCTAGACAGTGGCTGGGAGATGTCTCCTGGGGAAAGACACTGCCAGCATTGAGGAGAAGGAGGAAGGAGCTGCCAGGGGTGAATGGGATGGGGAAAGGTAACATCCCTTAATGGCCATGCCTTCCTGGCACCCTGAAATAGGTGGGGAACCTCTGCCAAGGCTCCTTTCTCAAGGAAGCCTGAATACCAGAATTTCAGCTCTCTTGGGTCCCTTCTTCTCCTGGCAGCAATCCACTATGTAAAGAGGCTGGATATTTATAATTATGCTCAAAGTGGCCACTTTGAAAATCTATATGTCTCTAGGCTCCCTGTACATCATAATGTCAAGTCTGTGAATGGAGGCATCCATCAGGGGGCTCACATCACAGACCTTGGAGCTGTGATAAACACTCGGGAAATGCTCGCTGAACCCAGCATCCCCCTGCTGCCTTCTGGGAAAGAGACTTGATATTTGGGGGGTGCCCCATGAGCACCCATGAGAGGTGCCAACAGGTGCTTGTGGGTTACTGATCAGACACGGGGACGGGAGTAGTGACTGCATCCCTCTAATCAGAGCCTTTCCTGATGACCCTTGCTATTCCTCAGGAAAAGGGGCATTTCTCCGGGTGGGACCACTCAAGCCACCACCTGTTTCCACGCTGTAGGCATGATGTCTGCAAGAAGGCAACTCTCACCCCACCATCTCTGAGAAAGCCCCGTGAGAATGGTGAGCTACAGAACCACCAAGCAGCCCCCAAACACTGTCTCCACTCTCAGTCATCAAATCCTCATCCCCTGGCCTTGTCAGCCCCAGGGTCTCCTGAGTCTAAGACAGACTAGCTCAGCATCTGAGGGACAGGTTCAGCTCCCATTCCTAGCAGGGAAACCAAGACAAGGAGAAAAAGAGTCTTCTCTAGGACAGCAACTGTCAGAGCTGACACAAATGTGATGCTCCAGCCTGCTGCCCCACTGTGTGGTGTTTCCCTCCGCACCTCTCTGGGTGTGGGACCACAAACCCCCTTTCACATCACCTCCCTGAGAAGCCACTGAGGTGCTCGTGGCACACCAGGAGTGCCGCTCTCTGTTCACAGTGTGGTGAGAGGACACACAGCCTTCGGTAAGGCTTTGCCCGGCCTGTTCTTAAAAATTTATTACTCTGTTGCAACATGAAAAATAAGACAGAGAAGTAATCATTAGTATAACTATAACTCCCCGCGCAATAGTCCCACTTGTAAATTGAGATTTATGATTGCAGCTGCCGATATTTTAGTGGCCGGTGCAAGCAGCGGTGGCAGTAGAGCCCGGCTGCGTGCTGCCCTGCCGCAGTTACAGTTTATCACAATCTGCAGAGATTATTGCAATGAATAATACACAACAGGCTGGCAGTGAAGAACTATTCCCGATCAAATGCTTCTGTAAACAACTGAATAAATAATATTGCTCAGCCCCTCGGAGGCCCAGGGAAATCTCTCATTACTCAGCAGGGGGCTTGGAGATGCCACAAAGGAGGGAGCCACAGTGATTCTGGGCAGACACCGGACATCCCTGGGAACAGCACCTCACAAGCAGACACCTCATGTTTTTGGCAGAAAACGATGATGCTGAGACAACACAAAGACCTGCTCATGGTCCCACAGCAACACTTGCTGCCAGCAACAACCTGCTTGGACAGACAGATGTGAGCGCAGACAGACAGGTGTTGCTGTTCTCAGTTCTACTTGGCAAGGCTTTTGTTCGCTTCTGGTATTGAGTTGGCAGCAGCTTAAAGAAGCAGGTTGTGGGCATCCTGGTCTGCATGCAGCCAGCCCCTGTCCACAGTGGGGATGGGGTGTTCAGGGCCAAGCCTACAGGCAGCAGGGCTCCACGTGCTCCTGAAATGTCAGTAAATAATACAATGTGATCGGGACTGTGCGATAGCAGCTGCAGAAAGGGCATTTTTCACACAGCTTGAAAGGATAAAGTTCAGCTCCACAGTGCTGCAGATTCCCCCCACAGTGATCTTCAGCTCAGCAATGTGTTGTGTTGCCACAGGCATCAGGTCTGCAGAGCAACCACCATACACAGGTGCTTTATTCACTGAATGTCTGATCGAAATACAGCCAGCAGAAGAACAGGTACTTGAAACCAGCTCAGGAAGGGGTATCATGCTCTTTGAGCTATAAACCAGCCCTCCGGTAGCTATCTGCTGTTCTGAACCCTCATACCATGCTTTTCATTCAGTGGGTGCCCAGGAGCCTCTGCCCAGACACATACAGCAGAGAGCATCCCTCTGTACCCGTTTCCTGCCTGCTCCACGACTACCTCCCAGGATTGCTCCTTGCTCTCTGCAGGTTCTCCTTACGTCTGGGTCCTGGGCAAGAGTGCGAGAAGCAAAGCAGAAAAGTTTGCATCCCTGGGTAGGCTGTTCTATAGCATCTGTATGTGCAGGAATCAGCTCCAATTAATCCACCCTCAGCTTGGCCCGCCCGCTTCATTACCTCCCCTTGATGAGAACCATCAGTGGGGCCTGTATGATTTTGCTAATTAGCCTCAGTTCGTTTATCATTTCCATTTTCTCCCAGAGACGCTTGGCTTGCTGGGCGACAGCTTCATCTCCTGCTGAAACAATGCAGCCCCTTCTGTGCCTGTCTCACTTAGCGCTGTCACCGCAGCCATTATGAAATTGGGGTTTCATTTACACACTAATTAAACATTACAGCTTGTTCACAATTACAACATGGGGATGAGGAGGTAACTAATTACTTAAGAAATGAGCTAACATTTATCTCTGATTCCTGCCCCCCTCAGCCTGCCACCCTCCTCTCCAATCAAGATTAGAAATTGTTGTTGGACCGCGGCAGCCCAGCGGGTCCCTGCCCGCCTTGGTACATGCCATGTCCCCTTTGGGGCCATACCAAGACCTCAGCACCGGGACAATCTATCAACCCTAATTACAGTGAGGATGACGGGGGGCGGGGGGGCTGTGGCAGTGTAGGGCTGCGCCCAACGGGCTGCACAGGGATGAGCCACAATGTGAGGGATGTGTCTATCCCAGCCAGCCCTGCCCACCAACACAGTGCTCTTGGGACAGCCCAGCCATGATGGTGGCAGGGAGTAAGGTGCTCTCTGGCCATCATGGCCTCCTGCACCTAACCAGCTCTTGCCCATTGGATTAACACTTGACCCTCCATGTCCCTGCTGATGGGCAACTCATCCTTAAAAGACATTTTCTTCAGGGAGGAATTAACATTTAGAACAGAGAACCGTTAGAGTAAATAAAGCGGGTTGTCACTTGGATCAAAAGGCAATACAAAATGCAGGCTTGGGACAAGAATGTGACTGGGAAGACTGGGCCTGGGGAGCAGGTGATGAGGGAGAGGGACAGCTGCCCCGTTGTTCATCCCATCCCTGAGGGTGGGTGGCCAACACGGGCAGGCTGGCACCCTGTTTTCAGCCTAGTAGGGTTGAGTCTGCTGGATGAGCAACAGCCTCTGCAAGGGCAGCATGGGCCCTTGTCTCACAGTGGTGTAGATGGCTGGTCGAGGGTGTGGGCAAGCTGCAACCAGAGCTGCACACAGGTTGGAGGACAGGGCAGTGGAGAAAGGTGACAGTGACCAGGATTGCCTTGGGGTGGATGACAGGATCCATGGTTGCCTGCAAGGCTGCTACGTGGCTGGTTGGAAACAGACTGGATGGAGATGCTGGGATGTCTGCATGCTGCTGGGTGCTAAGGCCCTGGTGCAGTGCCTGGACACTGATGTGGTGCCTGAACACTGATGTGCCTGGGTACTCCTTCAGGCTGTTGGAAAAGTCAGTGCTGCTGCAGGGCCTTTGCTCCTATAAACAGCCCTAAGCACTGGAAATGTTCTCAGAAAAAATACCCAGTTCAGCACCAGACAATTAAGGTTCTTTTGCAACTCTTAACCTGCGATTTTGAGACAAAGAATTTGGCCTTGGCATAATGTGAACTGCTAATTGCTTTCCTGATCCACAGTCAGAGAACTGAGCTGAAGCACTGGCACAAAAAAATCACCTTCCCCATCTGGGAGAAAATTCAGAGCTTCTCTCCAGGAGGATGGGGCTGCTCTCTTCTTCTCTCTGAGCAGCTTAAAAAATAATGATCAGGAAACAGTTAAGCAAAAGGGGGGTGAACTGGCGGTTTTAAAAAAAAAAACCTTGCACCACTTTATAATAATAGTAACAACTCATTCCCATAGTTTTTATCCTTCCTGTCTTTAGCCCACAAAAAAAAAATAAAAAAAAAGAAACCCTGAGCTAAACTACTGACACTGGCTGGGAGCTTAGAACTGCCACATCAAACAGAGCCCTTGAATCTCCTGAACATAATTGTGCTGCCCTCTAACCTCAACCTTCAATCAGTGCAGTGTAACTATCTCATTTTAGCCTACAGGACACACCCCTCTGCTAACTAGCAGCCATATTCTTCTCATTAGGACACTGCTCTGGACGGAAGCGTGGAGGTAAAGCCGTTCTCTCTCTTTTCTTTCCCTCTCTGCCTCTCTCAGCTGTTATGCCTGTACTTATGGAGGGGAGAGAGCACTAGCAGAGGGCTTTGTGGGTACTGGAGATGGCCCAGGTGCTAAGCTCTGAGTGCCCCGTGTGCGCAAATAAAGCCAGATCGCTGGTTCTCAGTTGGGAACACATAGGATGCGAGAGGGGACCTGGCCCAGAGGAGCTGCAGCTGCTGGCTGGAGTGGGCTTCCCAGCAAGACACTGCTGCTGTGGCCTCTGTAGGGCATGAGGCTGGTGGAGACCCCAGGGAATGGTACAGAGGTGGCAGTGCCAGGGCACAGGTCCTGGCCCACTAGGGCCAGGTTGAGAAGCCTTGCACAGGTAACCAGTAGCGCTGGCACTGTGCCAAGAAGTGGCCAGGAAAGTGTAGAGCAATGTAGAGCTGGGGCACAGCATAAGTTCTGCACATGGACAGCACCTCCAGCTGGGTAGTCACTCCCTGGAATGTTTCTTCAGTGTAATTACCGGTGAGGCTCAGCATCACAGGAGAACTTACCTAGGGGCTGCTGGGTGCTCCCCAACACTGCAGAGTTTTGTATTGCATCACTGTGTTTGTCTGAAGTTAAGGATCAATTTGGCTCTGGGGGGGGACATGGGAGGGCTAAGGCAAGACAGTCCTGCAGTTCACTGACACAGCAGCCCAGACCAGCTGGTCCTGCCACACCTGTGGGCCACCACCTGCCCAAAAACTGATAGGAAGGAGCTCTTGAGTTCCTGCTTCCTATCATCCCCTCAGAGATTTCCAAGCACATGGGGCAGGAATGTCAGACCATGGCTCTGGACACAGCACCTCAGTCCCAGTAGTATGTGTGTGCCCACCATTAGCAGTGATGTCCCTCTCCTGAAGCCTCCTCTCCAGGTCCTGCACACTGTCTGGGACTCAGGCTATGAGGAGCTGCTTAGGGTCTCACTGGGTTTGTAGAATCTTGCTTCCAATCCAGAGTAGGATAGCTCAGGGACTCTTCGGGACAGAGGATCACTGCTATCCCAGTGCATGCCTGCTTCAGGGCTCTGCCACAGGACTGGGAACAAGCCAGCTCAGGCAGTTATTGTCTCCTCTGGGATCAGCCTGCAGTGGCTTTGGGAAGAACACTGTACTACCGAGGATAAAAAGGAGAGCATATCCCTCTGACCCCACTGCAGACCCAGTAAGGGAGCAACAGTCTGGCTGGCACAGCCCCCCACTGCTGCCAGAGCCCTTTGCCCTGAGATTTCAACATGTGAGCAAGTTGGAAGAATTACACTGATTATGTAAGGACAGTGAAAAACACAGCACTGGGCAGATTTTCGATATGTTGGTGCCTATATTCTCCTATCCACCAGCACCTTCCCTACCCAGGCCTCATTCTTATATCCTCTGCTGAGTTACACAAATTATTAACACACTCCAAGTTCGTTATCTAAAACAGGCCACTCAGGACACAGGGTAGTGATCCTTAAACCAATTAACGCAATCCTTTGATTTCAGGGGAGAATGAAGAGGGGATTGTCAGTGCAGCCGCAAGGCAGAGTTATGGGTCAGAGCCCAACAGCACAGAGATGTCCCTGAGCTCTTAACAAGAGATGAGGGCCTGCAAGCAGCTGCTAGACCTGACTTCTGTCTGCCCATTCTGCATTCTGGCCCAGTGCTGCTTCCTGGGTGAAGGAAAGCAGCACTGTAGTGCTTAATAGGCTTCCAGACATCCAAAAACTGTGGGTCTGGTCTGCCAGGAGGACAGCAGTGATAGAACTGTGTCTAAGGTCACATCTCTGCACAGAAAGCATATGGTGAGGGGGCTCACCTCTGCACAACAAAATGACCACAGTGCTGGTGCTCAGCATGAAGCACCTGGGCACCCTAGGGTGCCAGGGGCAACATCACTCCATGGCCTGAAACTTTTCTCCTTTTCTTTGCTTGTCCGGTTTTTAAAGCAGAAATTCTCTTGGTGAAGTCTTTTGGGGGAGCTGGAGAGAGTAGGAAGCCAAAGAGAATAGTCTTGCTAGTCAAAGCCTTTAACAACTATTTTTAATATCAGGCAGAGGAGCAGGATTTTGAAATGAAACAGCCGGTGCCGCTTTGATGGGAGAGCTACAGATCTTGAAACAAGGTCCATTCCCTCCTCCTTCACTAACTAACAGCCACATTTCTCTCATTAAAGACAATCTGGCTGTATTTTCAAACTTCTTAACAAGGCGATCACCGTAATTTGAGATTTCTATTATCCAGGCTCCTATTACAGCAGTCTTTTAAGCAGCTGCCTTTTTTTTTCTTGCTTTCTTTCCCAGACTTTGTCTCTCCCCTCAAACTGCCATCAGTTGTAATGACGTGCGGGAAACGA
>VZRI01006303.1:240706-293916 GCA_013397515.1 Upupa epops
AAACAAAGATTGTAGTTACAGATGTCTTTAAGGGAAAAGCAGATTAATCCAAGGACTCCTCTGAGGGTCGCAGCTTTGAAACATCCTAATTATCCTATTCCTATGAATTCTTGTACAGACTTAGAGGGGGGTCTTGCCAGGGAACTCTAGGGAATGGAAACTTGTTAAATTGTGGTGGAGTCTCTCTGTCTGGCTGTCACCCCGTTCCCCTCCTGCACCTTGCAATTGGTTCTCACTAGGCAAAGTTGGACAGCTTTAAACCCAGAGTCTCCCACTGACACAGCCATCCCTCTGCGCATCTGCCACCAGTCCTGTTTAAGGCAGATCTTTGTCAAAACTTGGGCAGAAGACCCTACTCTCCACAGAGGGGGCACTGGTGCTCATAGCCATGAGCTCCACACTACCCAGAGAGGCCATGGCTGGAACAACATGTCAAAATCCTGGAGACAAGGGCCAGCCTGAGAGGGAGGGCAGCAGCCCTGAGATCTCGTTGGATGCAGGTGTGCAAGGGCAGGGGCCACATTGCTGTTGCTGGACAACATGCTATAAAAACCACCTTCCACTGGAGCCCACTGCAGAGCAGGGGAAGCAGTATATGCTCTTAACTGAGACATTTATGTTCACTATTAACAGGAAATTCTTCCCCGTCTTCACAGGTAAGGGAAGACATGTGACCATTTACCCTCGTCTGGGACATATCGCCCAGAGACACTGAGGCACCAGAAGAATCCACAGGGAAATCAAAATGTCATTTGGTATTTTACATCACTGCTTTATACAGAACAATCTCTCTAGAAAGTTAATGATCTTCCAAAGCCTCTCATCTAACACACATCTCTGTGTCGGTGGGTGAGTTACACTCCGTGAGAAGTCTTGCTTGTTAAACGGACAGGAGAACAAGTGCTGGCAAATGTGTTTTACTTGCCCAGCACAACATGGGACAGGGCTTTTCAGTACAAAGTTTATTCCAGCAGCACGCGTGGGATATTTTGCAAAACTCAGCCATTGGATTGAATAAAGAGCCAACAGTGGGATGGGTCTGACAGTCTCTCTAGTGCAGTCCGCATCCACTGACTCAGGGGTTTGGGACTGGCTGATTGGTAAGACAGAACACACACAATACAGACCATCAGCCTCTCCTTCTGTGGGAATGCCAACAACAATTTAGAGTTTAGAAAAACGTATTTAACAGGTTTCTAATCTGTCGCTGGAGACAGGAACTGAGTGAAGTGTTGGCCTGAGTGCCACATCTGGCCTGAGAGGCAGGGAAGGACAGCAGATCTGCTCTGCTTGCAGAGAGAGAGTGTCTCCACTGCTGTTCCTAAAACAAGAAGCCAGAGGAAAGGGGTACAGCACAAGCCATGTATGTTGGCATTTATCGAAGTACTTCTCTTGATTTCGCTTCTTGTTCCACCCCAAGGTGGTTCGGCAGTGGTGGTGGGTGATGGGTTAGTGGGGAGGTTCTAGGGGAGGAAGGTTTTGAGGGAACACAGAAAACATGCATGAGGTGGGAGTGCATTTCCTTTTGGACTCTATGTTTGCCCTCACAGCCATGACTGCCTGAGTGCCCCGACTCCATTTTGTCTTTGTTTTTCCTGTTTCCTCCAGCACTGCAATCTTCCTGCTGCCCCCAGTTGCTCCAGTTCCCCCCCACCGCCTTCTGTGCCACTGCTGGCCTGGCAGCCCTCCAGACTCCAGCACCAGTTGTGTTGGTTTTTTGTACATTATGTCTTACTCCTTTTGCATACTCTTTCCTCTCATTATCCCTGTTATTTTTCCCCATTAAAGTTATAGCATTTTATTCCAGTTGCCTGATCTCTTACTCTAAAATTCTCCTATTAAAAAGAAAATGCCTTGTGGGGGTTCCACCTTTAACCCTAGAACCAGGACAGCAATGCCGAAGGGGCTGCAGGGCAATGGCAGTGCTGTCCTGCTGGAGGTCAGCCAGGTCCGAGGTTTGAGGCAGACCTGTCTCAATATGCCTCCCAGGCACAGCAGCACAACAAATAGCAAATAATGCAGAAATCCCTCTTACATCTTCAGTCTGATGCCAGTACCACAAATGTTCACTGCTTTCAGCTTCTAGCTGGGCTGGAAAGGAGCTCATGCTCACCTTCTACATATCCCAAGGGAGCAGGCACTGTCCTGGGGCTGGGAGGAGGACTCAGTAGCACCCTAACCTTTTGCAGGCAGCTGAAGCACAGCAGTCCATGTCACCCCTCCCTCTAAAGGCTGCTCTCTCTGGGTACCATGAGCCCTCAGGCGAGGAGCAAGGTGTGAGGAACCCACCATACCCCTGACCTGGCAGGCAGCAGGGTCCCCACCGAAGCAAGCCCAGGACCAGCTTTTGGTGGGGTAGGACAGAGGGGTGAGTGCAGTCAACACAAACACTCAATCATCCTTCCTTTCTTTCTTCTGTGCCTCCTTTGTTAACTGCAGGAAACAGCTGAAAGACCTTGAGTTTCCTATTGTAGCGTGTATGGGAACAGAGCTGCAGTGATCAGAACATACCCCCTGCTGCTCTCAGGGAAAAAGGGAGAGCAGAATCCTTTCTAAAAAGGGTTTACGATTAGAAGAGTGTTCTGTCACTCTGGCGCACAGTAATCCACTGCGCCACCAAGTCCCTTCAGAGAGATGTCGAAAACTTAAATGACTGAAAGCAAAAGAGCCCCAGCTCAGGTTCCCAGGCAGCCAGACATCCTAATTATCTTTAGATCCACTCCCACATGGAGGGGAGAGAGAGCACACAAGAGCCAAAAAAAAAAAAAAAAAAAAAAAAAGGGAAAAGAAAAAGAAAGAAGGGGAAAAAAAAAGACTGTCACATTGCTTTTTTCTTTTTTTTAAAAGCTTGTCTCCACTCACTGCTTTTCCAGCTGTGACACCTCTCACAGTAGTTAATTAGAATCATGTCACCGCGTTAATGTGCTCTGACTGGACTCTGAGAGATGTGCATCCTCTAACCGGTCGCCCAAGCCAACCCTCCATTCCCACCCCTCCTTGGGAATACGAGTACGGGGCTTGTAGTGGGATCACTCACCACCCGCCCTGTTTCTGTCCCCGTGGTCCAGTGGATGCCCGCTGTGGTAGGCTGATCCCTGCCCACTCCCTCCCTGGGTGCCGGGACACGATGCCTGGCTGCAACACCCGGCACACAGCCACTCCACCTGTTCTGGATCCTCCTGACCTTTACAAGTGCTAATGCAAAATGACACTGCTCATTTGATGACATTTCTGTTGATTTTTACTTAAGTCTCTTTTAATTATTTAACTTGGAGTCTTTCCTCTTCTGCCTTGGGCTGAGGCTGCTCTGTGCGGGGCAGTGGTCCCGAGGCAGCCCCATGCCACGGCCCACACTCAGCTATCACTTTCAGCATCCTTGGGCACAAGGATGCTGCAGTGCAAAAGGTACCATCTCCAGGCACCAGCTGCCTGCCACCTCTGCTAAGAAACCAAGAGCCAAGGCAGAATGGGGTATGCCTGTTCTGGGGGAGCTTGAGGTTCTCCAGTGCTTCTCTCATCTCCTGGGAGGGATGAGAAGGGTGGGTCTGGCTTTGCCAACCAAAAGCACATTGGCTGGGATGGAAAGTGGTCAAACAAACATACAGGAGTCTCACAATATGCTGCCCTGTTCCCTTGTACAGTCTGCCTTGCAGCAGAGGGGACAGGTTGGGTACCAAGGGTGACTGAGGATCTCACAGATACTGAGAGCCAGGAAAATGAAAGAGGGGACAGAAAAGCAGTGAGAGGAGGCTAAAATAAAGCTAGTAAGCCCTCAGGACCGCCAGCTGCCAAGATCACACACTCCCAGCACCTCTCAGGTCAAGGTAAAGCCTCATCAGCCCCCACCAAGCTCTTGGGGAAAAGCCAGTTCTGAGAGACAAAGGCCCCCATTACAGTGAGCCTGCCACTGCACTTAGCTCGCATGGCCCTTGCCACTCTCTCCTTCAACATCAGCACAGTCCTGTGACGTCAAGACACAAGCAGGCAGAGCAAGCAGAGTGGAGAGGGGAGAAAGACAGCTCGGCCGGGCAGGAGGCACCCCCGTGGGCACTGGCCCAGCTCCCCGACGGGGTGGCAGCTCGAAGTAGTTAATTAGAATTGTGTCACTAAGTAAATGCGCTCTGACTGGACTCTGACAGCCGCTCACCTATGACACCGGGGGCCAGGAGACAATCCACATCAAACTACTGCAGTGTGACCCTTTTAACACAAAGAGTAAACTCACTGCACATCTAGTTGAAGCTCATTAAAACTGTCTACTTTGTGAGCATCCCATTAACCTCCCTGTTAAAAACACGCAATTCTTCTTCTTCTTTCTGAGGCCTAATTAATGCTCTGGATCAGGAACGATATCACAGCCTAACCTTCTGAGATTTCCAATCAGTAAATGAAAAGAGGGAGAAGAAGCCAGAAAGGCATGGTGGCTTGCTGGGTCACTCACCGCAGGGGCTGCTGACCTTCCCAGGCAGGTAGGGCTTTTCCACTTGTCACGGCAGAGATCCCCATGGAGGGAGCATGGCCCAGCCCCAGCCAGGGAAACCACGGAACAGGGAAGATGGTGAAGTTCTGTGCAGATGTTCACAGCTCCCAGGGTTATGCTAGCTGGTGTAAAAGAACCCAGTGAGGGCATCATGCCTATTGGACCAAAACTCCTGGCAACTTGGGATGGGTACTGTGGGCTCATGAGCAAGCAGTACAGCAGACTGGTTACCCTACCCCCAAAAAAGAAAGCGACTACAACATACCAGACATTTAAACTGAATTTGAGATCATAATTATCAGTGTGCTAAAGACTAAACTGTAAAGATTCAATTAAGTTCAGTCAGATTGAATAAAGACCAGTAGTAAGGGACAACATCATGTTTTAGAAACAGTGCACTGGAGATGGAAGCAGAACTGACAAAGGAGAGGCATTCCCAGCAGCAACAGCTACTTCTGCAGATTTGCTAAGTTTTTATTTTTTCACCCTACCTTCAGTTCAATAACTGGCTCTCACTCAGACCTGAGAAACAGCGAAGGACTGAAAAAAACAGGTGTGTGTGCTTTTTATCCTTTCCGTAATCAAGTGAGCAAACAAACCAACAAACTAAGGCAAGCTGGGCTAATACTAAAATCTTGAAAGGGTGGTTTCCAAAAGTACTTGTTCAACTCACCCGTTGCTTTGGTTTCATTAAAGAAGGTGTTTTTACCTAAAATGTGTTCTGAAATCTGCTTTTTCCCTCTGCATTGAGTACGTGCATGAGAAACAGGATTTTAGTAATAAATCCAATTCAAACTACTGCTGGGGTGGCACGGCATTCCCATTTTCATCCATAAGTGTAATCATGAATAATAATTTTATCACCACCACTTTAGGAACAAACAGTAGTAATTCACCATTTTTCTAATGTAACGAGTACCTAGGCTAAAAGCATATGATGATCGTTGAGATCCCTTACAACCTGAACCATTCTATGAATCTATGAATTATGTCACATAATGAAAATAAGTGTAGGAAAAATAGAACGTTTGATTAACAAAACAGCAACCAGATTAAAGATTGGGCAGTGCTAAGGAGAGCTGCATTTGGTTTGGTAGGTGCTGGGCAGTAAAAATTGGCCTGTTCTCAGGGAAACAGGTAAAAAATGACAAAAAAAATCTAAGAAAATTGATTATTGAATCCAGGTGACCTGCTGGCTAGTTTAAATTACAACTAAAGTCTGTGGTTTTAATCCGTCTGATTGATACCAGTCTCTGAAACCCACAAGAGACCTCAACACAAGAATCCAGCTCTATGGAGGAGGAGCCTGTGAATGCCACTCTTTGAATGACAGCACTGAACCCCCCATTCCAAGCCACAGCTTGTTTTTGGCAAGCAGTGCTTCAACACATTTTTTTAAGAATGGCAACATCCACACATCTTTAACATGAATCACGTCTTGGCAAGACTCAGCTTCATTTTGTCAAGGGTCAAGAAAACAACAGACTAAGTTATTCACTCACCCCAAGATCCTACAGCCCATGCTAGAACTGGCACCCATTTAATCTGTGTTTGAGGTGAGATGGAAGCTGCAGACAGTCCTCCTTTGTTTTCAGAACTACATTAACAATCCCCAGAAAAGGCATGAAAGAACAGGCTTCACTTGCATCTTGCTCTTTTCCTATCTCCTAAGGATTTTCTGCATCCTCACTCTCTGAAGCATGTAGTTTCCTACCTCCTTATTTTGCCCATTGGTCCTCACCAAGTGGAAATACTGATGTTTACCCCCTCTCCATTACCTTTCCTCTCCCAAGGAAACAATTGCACCAGACCCTTACTCACCCAACCTCAAGGCAGCTGAATTTGCGATGCATGGAAACACACTTGCCTGTATGTGGTGACACAAAACACTCTGGCAACACAGCCCGCTTTACTAATCCACTGACCAGGTTTGCAGTGTGCTTTCTTGTGAGTAGAAACCAAACAGAAGCTGGAACATGTACCCTGTTCGGCAGGTGGCTGTCTGTCTGTCCAGCCATGTGTTGCAGAGGATGTCGTCCAATGCCCCAGTACATGCTCCTCCTGCTCACATGCACCAGATGCTCAAAGTGAGGTACCCATCGAGAATGCTGCAGAAAGTACAGTGCCCTAAACTTGTGGATTTTGCACAAGGCGAAGGGGAGGAGATGAAGCAGAGAACAGGACTGGTCCCAGAGCACTAGAGAAGCTATCTGCTGAGCCAGTGAATCAGAGAGTGATTTGAAAACAAAGCAATCCACAGCCTATCAGGAGAGACTCCTGTAACTCAGATTTGCACAACTCCTGCAAATCGTTTGCAGAAACAGGTGGCCATCCACTGCAATTTTTCTGTCAGATAGGAAGGGAATCATCTATATTGCACATTCCTACATAAATGAATTGAGGCGTCAATGAGGCTTCAGGACTGCCTGCATCCTCCCCCCACCAGCTCCCTACACTGTCTGGAAAAGGAGCTGCACACACGTTCTCTCACATCACATAGTGTTGGTATGGCTGGCTTACCTGTTGCCTTGCTGTTCCCCGCTTAGCCCTCTACACTTTGCAGACTTCGGGACCCCGTAACCCACAAAGACTATGAAAGTCAGACCATTACCCTTGTTACAACCACCTTGGGCACCCCTGGAGACAATCTCCTCTCAGTTCCCCAACGTCCCTTGACCCTGTTGCATATCAGGACTGACCACAAGAGAAAAGAAGTTCTACACCACATGGGAGCATCCCTAGAGCCACCTTCAGCTCCTCTCTCACCATGGGCAACGAGAGGTGGGAAGGCACCAGGTTTCACTGTTCTCCACTCTCCAGCAGCAGGCACTGAGGAGGGCTCACTCAGGGCTGAGTGTGCAGGGCTGTGTCGGGTACAAGGGGAAAGGAACAGTTCCTTTCGGCCCTGAAGCAAGAGCAGTTGAGAGCATGAAGGAGAGTGGTGAGGGCTGCTAAGCTTCACAGGGTGACTTGTCAGCTATTGGAATGACTGCCCAGTTCCAGTGCTGGTATAGAAGGACTCGAATGTGGAGGTCTGACACTAGTTCCAAAATGAGCAGGCCACCTCTGCAGTGAGCAGCACCTCCTCAGACCCTGGCCTTGGGACCTCCTGTCACTAGAGCCACCACTTGATCCATGCTTAGGACCAGCAGGCTGGCCAGAAGGTTGGTGCCCTGACAAAACATCAGGGCAAAGCGTATCTCCAAAAACCAGCATTACCCCAAAGCCTCAAAGCCAGCAGCGCTGACACTGCAGGCTGCAGCTGTGCCTGGGACTCCCAAGCTGGCCAAGAGGAGAAGCCATTCTACCCAGCTGCTGTTCAAGGAGCCACGCCTCCAGCTCACCCCTGGGAGCTCAGCCTGTGGTGAAGCCACCAGGCACAGGGTGCCAGCAGCTGCCAGCTCTTTGGGCAGGCAGAGAATCACAGATGCCCAGGACCCAGTCCCCATGTTACCACCAGCAGGGTCCAGTATAGAGGGCATGTTTACCGCTGGTAGTGTTGAGATGGAGACTGTTACACTGCTGGCCTGGCATCCTTCTCAGTACCCACATAATGCCCTTCCAAATGCTGTGTGAAAGGCAGCTTTGTCACTGGGATGGAACATTGCAAGAGGGGAGTTTGGCAACTGGGCCTTGCTTATGCACAGGCAATCCACCCATGGCTTAACAAGTAGGAAGCTGGGATGCTTCTCCACTGAGGAGGTTTGGCAAAAATGAGGAAGCAAAACCTTCCTGAAGAATTAGAGTGGGGAAGGACACAAACAGCATCGCTCTGAACTCCACCAGGAAGAGCCACCTGTGCAAAACAACTGCACTGAGATAAACATGGGCAAAAACCCGTGTCAGAGAGATATACTTCAGAGCTGGAGACACTGCCAGAGTAAGAAATGACAACAACAGAAGGCTCCTGCCATAAATAAAATGAGGAAAGAGGAGGCATGAACTAACTCTACATCGCCCAGGAGACCCTAGGAAAAGCCCAAGCCTGCAAAGCAGGACAGACACACACACAACTCCTGCAGTCTCTGCACCTCTGTGTCATCCCCTAACATGGCACACAAGCAGGGCAAATGTGCTCCCAGGCAAGGAAGGAAATTTTAATGCTACCTCTGTCAATAATGCAACCAGATCCATAGTTCAAAAGGAGCTTGCTAATTAAAAGCTGGTAAGCTTTAAATAATTCATCTCCTTAACTTGGATTGATTGGAGAGTTTAATGGTTAGAGTCTTGAAAAATATTAAACAGCCTACTCGAGGCCCAGGTAGCCAGTGACTTTTCTAAGTAAATCTTACCTCCTTGCAAACTTTAATGCTCACAAGTCACCATGGATGAAGGGCTGGGAGACAGAGGGAACACCTGACTGCTAGTCTCCAAGAAGTGATCCAACCCTCCAAAGAAACAAGGCAGGCAAGAGAGATGCAGCCCTGAGTTGCAGCCCTGCCTGCAGCCCAGTAAATACGAGCTCCTGCCCACACTGCAGCCTCCTGCTGCACCAGTGCTACGTAGAAGGCAGAATGGCCTCAGCATCCTGGGCCAGGTCTCTCTCCTACTATCTCTTTGATCCCTGGTGCGGAGGAGTGGGAGGAAGCAAGGAACTCTGCTGCTGTGCATGGTAGTCTCAGTTTATTTTGGAGCAGGCTGTGGGGCCATGAAAACTCATCACATGGGATGACAATTCAGTTCTCCAGCTGGGGCCACCCGCCTTCACTCTGCAGTGTGTTTCCAGCCATCTCCCTGGGCTCTGCTGCCTGGCAGAACCTCCTTCCTAAGGACCAATGCAGCGTTCAGAGCTCCTGTAGTACGGGTCTGACAGGGAGAGCATCCTACCCAGTCTCACACCCTGCATTCAGGGTACTGCTTAAACTCCAGTGCTGCCCATATCCACCCCCTGCTTCAGCACTGCCAGATCAGCCAAGGAACACAGCAGTTCCCCAGCCAGAGGGATGGGCAGGTGTTTGGCACACTGGGATGTACCAGGGATGGAGGTCTCATGCTGTGTGTCCATGCCATCCTGACACATCTTCCTTCTGTCCAGCAGCCATAGACAATGCAGCCCTTTGGCTGGCTTTCACCACCCCAGGTGAGACCAACTCTCAGGAGCTGTGGACTGTCCTGCATGCCTGGAGCAGTAGCCATGGAGACAGGAAGGGTGTGGGGCATCATCACTCACCTATCCCGCTGTGAGGCCTCCCTATGTGCTGTAGGTTCAGTCCTTTGTTCATGTCTAAGAGCCCATTCTTTGGCCAACTCCCCATGGCAAAGCTGTACGCCTAGAAGAGAGAAGCAGAGGGTCAGATCAGTCCATGCACAGATGATTGGAAGGAGAAATTAACTGCTAGCAGCCTGGCTGTTCCTAGGGCCAGGGTGTTTCTGCATTCACTGTGTTTAGTGTGGACCTGTGCAGTGCCTTTGCAGCAGCTCTCCTGGAGTCTTCTGCACAAAGCACTCTCACCTTGCCCTGTCCCACCCTGATGCTCCTCAGACAAGAGGTGTGTAGGCCTGTCCTCGAGTCTCATACAGGTGACAACCCTCATAAGGTTCACTGGACACTGTGCCAGACTGCCACCACCTGAGGCCACCTTTGCCACAATGGGGTGAGCCAGAAGCTTAGAGTTTGTCCCACATATCCTCAGCCTGCTCCAGCACCATCCCCCATTTTTGCTTTACCATGAGGGAGGGCTAGCGTCAGGAGTCAGGGGAATCTGGAAAGGGGTACCATGCCCAGGTGGCCTGTCTAGCAGTTGTCTAGCACTTCCCCTCCAGCAAGCACAGCCCTCCCAGGCTCCACTCTTCCTTCCATCCCCAGATCTCCAGTTGGCTCAGGGCTCTCTGTCACTGGAAGGAACCTCGCTGGGAGCCAGCACTGCTGACCCCACAGCCCAGAGCCCTGGCCAGAAGGAGGACGCTCCATCCGTGCTATGTCCTCTCAGCAGATATGAGGCAGCTGGGAGCCTAAGCAGCATAAAAACCCACTGGATAAGGCAAACGTGAAAGCAGGCAGGCCTGTGTGTCACAGGCACGGCTGTAATTACAGCCTGACAGCCACGTATCTTCTTCATCTTGAGGAATTAAGATCAGTGCTGCATTGTGAGCAGTAAGAAGGGTGCGTGGACTTAGCATTGCTCATGCCAGTGCTATCTCTGCTGCCGTGAGGGCCATTGTCCTCAGATGAGATCAGGTCAATCCAACAGCCCCTATCTCTCTTCTGCAGTGGGGATCAACGCTAACCACAGCCGCAGCATGGCTGGGCATCACTGACACCCTTTGCAGGCTGCAAACATCAGGGAGATGCTCTGCAGAAGCAACAGTGCCAAACTGGGCAGGCACTGCTGAGCAGTTCCCCCACCAACCTACCAGCCACTCGCCTACCAACAGGACCTGCTGCTGTGCCCAGCGTGGGCAGGGCTGGCCTCTGCACAGCCTTTGCTGCTGGCAGCTCCCCAGGGGCATCTACAAGGCTTGGGGGAGTTAATTTATTAGCAGTCCACATAACCATTCATGCTGCTTTGTTACTCCTGCCTTAGCAAAACAGAGGGCTGCACAGATAATTAATAGACAGCATTGCTAATCCTGTTGGGAGATGATTAGCAATTAAAACTCCTAATTAAGTCTATGCATAATTCACTGACATTACACTTTGTGTACACAATTGAGAGGTTTCTTTTGCCTTCAACAAACATGCCCTGGCATCGTCATCACCATGGCTGGGATGAAGGCTGGCCAGCTGCAGGGCAGGGAAGAGCTGGGAGACCCTGACACCCACCTGCCAGGTGGTCCTGAGTGATGGTGGCAGGAGCTCCACGTGTGGCTCCCTCTCCTGGGCTCTGTCCAAAGAGCAAGCCTGGGACAGCACAGGAAGGTCCCCACACTTGGCACTAGCCTCTTCAGGCCTGGGGCTGCCAACAGTGGGGGACATTCCTGGGCAAGGGGGGTCAAGGGGTGTCCCCATATGCTTCATGAGAGACACCTGGGGCAGGGAGGGAGCAGGCTGCCTTCCCAGTCCAGATGCATCCCTCGGGAACTCAGTTAGGAGCAACAGTGGGAGAGCACAGTGGGAGGCTGGGGGAAACCACGGGGACAGCTCTGCAAAGCTCCTGACCTCTAGGTGCTGGTGCCAACCTCAGCTGGGCTCCTCCACCTCTGAATCAGCAACAGCAGCAGGGAGCAGGCATGTGCCCCAGCCTCAGGATTAGCACTGGTCCATCTCTGCTTCACGTTCTGCTTCCTGAATCAAGGTCATTGGGTACAGCCGCTATACCTGAGCAAACTAGCTAAGCAGTCAGGGTGGAAGTTGGCCTGACCACTGAAGGTCAAGTGTGCACTTATGCATATTCAAAGCTGTCTGCAGGATCGATTGGGTTTTAATTGTTTTTCCTGGGGTTTTGGAAGGAAGTGCCAGGAGCATTGATCAGTCCCAGACGAGGCTGCTCACACTTCAGGGCTGGCAGGGACCATGACTTTGCTGCAGGCAGTGGGAAATGCAGGCAGAGAAGAAGGCAAGCCAAGGGAGAGGTCAGCCAGCCCGGCCAGAAGGAGGAGCCACCTCTGGGCTGCACTGGAAAATAAAGTTTTTTAATTAAAATTGGCAATTCTGAGCCGCCTGCCGGCAGCAGCCACGCAATCAAGAGCAAGAAGCTTTGCTGTTTAATATTTAAAGACAACGTTTAATCTTTAAACAGTAAAGTTCTTCTTCTGACTGTTAAAGCAAGGCAGAAAGTCCCCAAGGCTCCCTGACTTGGGTCTTCTCAGCCTGCTGGGGTGGCCCTGGCCACTAGCTCGCAGCTGGCTCTCAAGGTGGCTGCTGCAACAGCAGTTTTGACCACAGCTTCTCACCCACTGGCTCTGCCACTGCTCTAGCCACGCACAGCTACTTGCAGCAATGCAGATCCCTGTCCCTTATCCCTACATCACACTGTGAGAAAAGTCTGAGATGCCTCTGATTCAGTTGCAAGCCAAAGAATTTTGAAAAATACCATGAAACCCTTTTTGTGAAGAAATCACTAATTCGTTCCTCCCTCTGGTTCAGTCCTAGGGCTGCTTCCCTCTAGGTCACACACTGAAGCAAGGCCAGGACCCCATGGCGTTTTATTTTAATCTGCATTTTAATTGATAAAAAGCAGGCATCTTTTAAAAAAGCCATTTTTAAATGGTTTTGGTCAAAATACTGATTAGACACAAACTCACTGCCTCTGATCTGCTAAAAGCCATCCAAATGATGTTTGCAGAATAATTTTCAAGTGGCTTGAACACAGTTATTTCCATTCAGAGCAGCCCCTTGAAAAGTCTCTATTTTTTTCTGATTTTGTTTGTAATTCTAAGAAGGCTACATTTACCTCCCTGCCAACACTACTCTGAAGTCAGATGATTATTAATTATATTTATTTACTTATACAATCCCATAGGCACACACAGCAGTTCACAAATACCACCCTGGGTCCCTGATGTGAGGATCTTGAACCAAAGGTAAGCAGATACTCTTGTGATAAATGTGAGCTAACAGCAGCAGGAGATTAGGAACATACTGCGTTTCCATGCATGGAGCCAGCATCACAGATAATCCACACCCTGCTAAAAGCCCCAGTGTAGGGAAGTGAGTCCTCAGGTAACCTGCACCTCATGTACCCTGCACAAAATCCAAAAACCAGAGATGGGTTTAAGACACTGGGTCCAGCAATCTGGGGTGGGGAGATGCTGCGTGCATGGAATTACTGATTTAGGGCTGGTTTATAATTAAGCAAGGAGAATTTGAAATCATCCTCCTGTAGTAATGGGTCATGTAAGTCCCTGGTGGCCATGCTGCATCTGCCTCAGTCTGTGAACAGTCTGAAACAAGGGCTTCACAGACCTCTTCTGGTTGCACTGGGGGTTAAAGATGTACTGGGACAAGGGTGCATGGAGGGCACACCAATGAAGATGGACAGTGCCATGGTGCTGCTTGCAGGGGAAGAACGTGGGCACCATTTCCCACTTTGGCACTGAATTTGTCTTGCCTGTCCTTGCTGCAATCCCAATGCAAAGCAGTCCCCGTCCCTAGTAACACCAGGGATGGCAAGGTGGCAGCACCAACACAGCCACGTCCTGATGTTCCTCTCCCTGGAGCTTGTTTGAGCTATGAATTACAGTTTATAAGCAGCACAGCTGCAGATAAGATGTTCCAGAGGGTCAGAAAATTCCCAGAACTGGAACTTGTCAAGCTGATGTATTGATCTAAGTGGACTGAATAATGCTCCATCATTTATTTATGGGGAAGTGCCCAGCACACTTCACAAAAACTGGTGTTTGGCAGTCACATTAAGGCAAGATTTAACGTCCCGCATCATGCAAACAGTGCACCTGGGCAGAGGTCAGGATGCTCACTTCTATAGGGAGCCCCACAAATCCTTCTCACACACAGAGGAACTGGGCCGGGCCTCACAGAGCTACTGGAGATCTGCAAAAGCAATGTGCTGACACCAACCGTGTTCTTTCCACGCCTGCTGATGCTGTGAGTTACTCAGCCAGCCTCCAGATCCTCTGCTCTCTGCTAAAGCTGCCAACTTACACCACTCTGGGTGCTTTAGCTGAAGGGCGGAAGTGAAGGAGTTTGTGCTTTGCAACAGCCCAAGTGCGTCCACAAATCACAGTAGCAAGAACTGCCAGGACCAGCACAGAACCTCCTGCCTTGCCCAGCCCAGCGATCCTGTCATTTTTCAAGTCCCATCAAGAGATTTTATATGTTTCACCTTCTAATTATAATTTTAATATTAATACAAGCACTTTCAGACAGGGAGAGTATCTTGTCTTTTAGAAATAATCCACCCAGGAGCAAAGGAGCTTAGTGGTCTGAAAAGATGCTGAAGGGTGGGCACTAAGGAAAACAAAAAAGTGGTTTTTTGCTGAAATTTTCCATTAAGAATTTTGAAAAGATGCCTGAGCAAACTATATTTTTAAACAGATTGAAAGTGGCCGTGAGATGTCCCCAGCTGCCCTCAGCTTGGGCAAGCAGTGGGTGCTAGCTGTGCTCCTCCAAGATCAGGCTGGGCACAGCAGCTGGCCAATCGCAATCAACCCTCCCCACATTTTCGCAATGGAGAAAATGTCTGTGACAGCTAATCATCCTTTCCTCTTGTTATGTCAGCTCTGCACCACATCCACCCAAAGTAGGCATTTCCCTCTGACTCTCCTCATTCCACTGCTGCCACAATGAGTTGTCAGGGTTTTATATTAATTTGTATGGTGGGAAGGAAAATAGAGGTCATGTCTACAATGAAGTGGGCTTTTAAACAGCTTAAAATGCTTTCTTTGCTACCAGTAAACATAAGGCTTTGGAACCGGGGGTGGCTTGAAGGCCATCCCTGAACACTGACCATCCTAGGACACTCAAGGCTCCAGGTGGTCCCTTTGTATCTCATTTTAATTGCATGCAACTCTGGTGAGGGAAGGTGGACATTTCTTGCTGGGATTTCTTCCCATGCAAACTTAACCGGCACAACACAAGGCAAATTTAACAGCACTGAGCACCTGATCTCGTCAACAAGTAGTAGCAAGGCTGTTGGACTGGGACTGAGTGCAATTAAAGAAGAGGCAGGTAATGAATAAACAGCTTGCCAAGACCTGCTTTGCAATGGCAGAGCAGCTTTGCTGCAGGGAAGATGCAGAAAGAAGCTTACCAGGCAGGACAGAGGCTGGAGCCTGGGTCCGCTCAGCCCCAGCAGTGCTGGCTCACAAGAGCTAAACCCAAGTGTAATGTGTCCCTTTTAAGCAATTTAGTCAGAATGCTGCTGCATTCACAGCTTTTCAAGTATTTTTAAATCACTTACAAAAGCAGGATTAAATGATCAGGAATTCCATTTAATAGGACAAATAAAGAAATAACAATCTACTCGATCAGCCCTGTGCAAAGGCAGGTTTGATTTAAGGAATAAAAAAATAAGTATAAAAGAGGGAGAGAATAAAGGAAAAGGGTGTGGAAAAAAAAGGATAATGTGTGTTTACTCAAGCAAAGAAAAAAATATTTAAGTGATGTAGGGGAGAAGATTGCGGTAACTAGTGAAGAATAACATCGTCTGCTTTGCTGTCAAATCACACAAGAATTTCAGTAATAGATTCTCATTCTGACACTCAATTCAATTCGAAGGTGATCCTGCTTTATCCCAACACATCAAATATTAAACACTCGTATTAGCCAGGGTGCCGTCGCCTTTCCCAGCTTAGACGCGGCAGGAAGCTTTTCCCCGACTTTCTCTCACTCACTATAATATTCTCAATGTTATCTAAACATGCCTTCATACACTGGGGTTCCTTATCAATCCCATTTGGGGATGGGGGGAGTGTGTGTCTGTGTACTTAGAACGGTATTAGTTTGGGGGGCTTTTATTATTATTATTTCCAAAGCTTTTCAATTTTGTGTGGAAAAAGCTTAGAAAAAAAAAGGCGGAGGGAGAGGAGGCGGTGAGAGAGGGAGAGGGAGCGCGGGAGCGAGAGAAAGTCTAAGAAAGGGAAAAGCAGCCAGCAGCTCTTGTTTGACTGATGCCTTTCAACAAGGGCAGTCTAGCTTGTCAAAGCCAGGGCTCGAGATGAATTGGCATATCTATTCAGCCTGCCTCTGGATGTCATGCAATACAGTTTCATATTCCCAGATAAGGCATGATAAGCAATTGCTGCCCTGACACCAACTCCATCCATCCCTGCCTTTCTGTCCATGCGCATTACGGATCTCTGCTGCACCGCTAATAAGAAGCATTTAATTTTTACAGTCACAATGGCAAGAGGGGCCTTCAGACTGCCCAGGTACACCATTAACACTGTTCACATTTAATTACTTTTTCTTGGTACAGAAGGCTACCTGAACACTCACAAGTGGCACCACAGGCACAAAACCAACTTCTGCCCAATGTGGCAACCACTGAAGCCTTGGATTTAATATCTGTACTAATAATGGAGAGGTGGGTGACCATAACAGAGGGCACTTTTCCCCTGCCAAACAGACCTGCAGTGCCAGTGAGCACCAAGCAGGAGGTGGTTTGGTTGGGGTCTGGACCTGGGAGGACAAAGAAGAAGCACAAACCCCTCAAGAGCTGTGAGAGGAAGGAGGACCAACACAGCAAACATGGGGACACCTCAAATGTGTTTGACCCCACTGAGGTGGAAGCATGAAAATCTTGGAAATTCTCCTGCCAGCACCCTGCCATGGGAGGATGAGATCTGCCACACTGCCAGCTTCCTCTGTGTCCTGGACAAGCAGGGAGCCCTTGGCACACTGGCCACCTTGCCAGCCCTACCTGGTTGCACTGAGCAACCTTAGGTAAACCCAGCTGGTGTCCAGTTCAGGCCATTTGCAAAGCTTTCTCTTAAAATTGCTACATCTTTGTGCCTCACATCCAGTAGTAAATTCAACAAAAACTTGAACGGTCTATTTGGAAAGGTGAATGCTGGGCATATAGGAGCTTCCTGGCTCTGCCCACCTTTAGAAGCACTTCACAGAGATGAGGTGCCCCCAGCCCATGGGAGGCGGACATGTGAAGCTTAAAGGAAGACTGCAAGGTGTCAGATAAGATGTGGAAGATACAGAATACCTGTACACTCTCTCTTCTTATTAAAATAAGCAGCCATGCCATCAGATCCCTGTCCACAGCAGCACTGCAAAAGGAAAACTGATGTACACAATGGTTTCCTGCCTGGCCCTCCTTCCCACCCAGACACATGTGCGAGCAGCTTCAGGCTGTCCATGTTCCTGCTGGGTTAAGTCACTGTCAGAACTCCTACCTTCAGGAGGGGCAGGATGGACCCTACAGCCACCAAGAGCCCCTCTCCAGAGTGCAATTGGATGCTCCATCCCTGTTGGACAGTGCGGTGGTGGCCCCAGCACTGCACAGGATTAGCACGTGCCCAGGCTTAGGCAGCAATAGAAACATGCCAGTGTGCCTGAGTCTAGAGTGTCAAAGTGCCAAGAGGTTTAGGGTTCACATTTCCCTGTGTTTGAACAAGAACACTCTCTGCCTTACTCCCAGGCTAGGGATTATCCTGTATAAAATGTTCTCAACTGCTGTGCGCTCTGCAGCTGGTGACACACTAGGTTAATGCTATGGAGACCTGGGTCAAAGCCCCAAGTTTGGTCACAAGCAGAACAGTGCTACAGGTCTGGGTCCCTGGAGGGCTGGGAAATAGAGCTGGGGTGTGCACAAGCCAGTTCTGGCCCAGGAGAGGGGACAATCAGAGCCATAAACTGACCAAGGATGGAGGCTGCTTGTAGGACTGGGGGTCTGGGCTTGGGATCAGGTGGCTGAGCAAAGCATCACAGCAGGAATGCAGAGGCTACTGTGGAGACAAGAGACTGGAGCACACACATCCAGTGCCTTTACCAGTCTCGGGACAAGTGGCTTTGCCCTTGAGCCACAGGTGTCTGAACAGGGCTGCCTCGCTCTGGTGTCCTAGCATTTCTGGCTGCACTGCAGGGCAACCCAGAACCCAGGGTGGATGACACTGATGTATGAAATCAGCTCCCAGTGCCAAGATACACAGGCAGCTTCTGAATAGAAAGGCAGAGACACATGACAATAGGGCAGACAGCTACCAAGCAGTACCTACCCACAGCTCATTTACCTCACCAGCTCTGGGATACCAGCCCTGCAGGGCCAGTTCAAGCTGGAAAGTGGCACTAAGCCTTTTCCCACCACAACACTATGGCCAGCAGAGAGGGGAAGATGGAACTGAGATGAAGGAAAATCCATGATCACACTGTGTGGATGATTCACTGCTGGACGAGCCACTGTTGCCTCTACACTCAGATAAGAACAGACCAGTCCAATTCTGGCTGCTCCTGGGGAAACTGTGGGTTTGGGGTAAAGGGGCAGATGCCTCCAATAGTGTTTGAGAACAGCAAATGTTGGCACTACCCCAAAACCAGACCCTTCACAAGTGAGGACAAAAAAATGGCATGATGGGGTTCCAGCAGATGTGCCATGCTGCAGAGCTGAGCTGCTGGGGCAGCAGAGGTGGACATGTCTCATGCCCCTTGGATTTATCTGGAGATTAAAAACCACCAAAGAGACCTGCAGTTTTGCCATATTACAAGAGGGTGGGTAACAGCATCCACTGATCAACCCATTCTCTTTCCAGGGCCATGAAAGATGTCTGCAATGCTCAAACATGTCCTATGGTCCCCTGAACATGCACCCCTTCAATCTAACCCCATGCCTCTCCCATGCAAAGCTGGCACCATGTTTGCTGAGAAAAAAAACCAAGCCCTTCCAAAGGGGGTCTCTTTTCCCCTCCATTTCTATTTTTACACACATACATGCTTGTCTAACCCTCACTCACTGTTTAATTTCCATGTGAGAGGGAAGCAGGTGCCTGTGCTCCCGTGAGCTAGGGTTTTTTTCCCTTCTTGGATCCTGCCCCATTAGTTTAGTGCCCAGCCATCTGCGACGTCTCCTGTAATGCTGTCCCCCTTGTGTACCAGGGAGCTTTTCCATTAGCGCCTTTAATATTCTGACACCTTAGCACAGGCTGCTATTACATTCAAACACTGATCGCCCTGTGAAATTACATCGCAGGGCTTGCTAAAATGGAATTGTGTATAATCAGGCTCCTCCATGCACTGTCAGTCCCATCACAAATACAACGTAAAGCAGGCTTATGGATGGGCTTAGCAGCTGCTACAAGTGTATTTTTTTTAACAGATGAAGTATCCCTTATTTAAAGCATTTCCTTAAGAAAAAAAAAAAACAACCAACAAACCAACAGCAAAAGACAAATCAACAGCTGCTGTGGAGTGTTAACCATACCACTGGTCTCTTAAAAACATGTTATTTACTAAGGTAGCTATCTGTTTATCTATAACTATATCAAACGGAGAAGGAGGGTGAGATAAAGATAGTTAAACAGACAGCCGAGAAGATATCTGCCACTGGGAAATAATAGCTACATAAAATGTACCATTATTTACTCCAGAGAGGGGAGGAGGGAGAGCCAGCGATTTCCTCACACTGCTGCACAGCCAGCCACACACGGTGAGGAGCTGCCATGGAGCCCCTGGTTCATAAGGGCAGCCCATGCCAACTTGCAGATGCTTTATCTTGTCTGGGTCGTCTCCCCAGGACGATGTCAGATACACCTGACAGAAAAACCCCAGCTCAGGAGCCAAGTACTGCACCATTCCAGGGAGGCTGTGCTGTGGGGAAGGTGACAGAGGGCAGGGAACCATGCTGCTGTCAGGGGGCTGGCATGGCAGGCCTCCACTTCCACACACGCTAGCAGTGGCTCAAATTAAGGCAAAATTTGCCACAGCAGAGTCTGAGTGTGTTCCCACAAAGGAGGCTGGTTTCTAGCACACAAGGGACCAGCTCCCAAGCTTTTTTTTTTTTTTAATTCTAGCTAAGGAAGTAATGGATTCGGACAAAAGTATTTTGGGGGGGAATGTAGAAAGAGGCAGGGACACAGATGATGTGTCTGAGAAATGAGCTCCTGAGCTCCCTAGTTCGGAGTTCAAAACGCTGCCTCTTACCATGCCCTAAAGGTTATTCTGCCTGTCTGCAGTGAAATGCACATTGCCTGAAGGGAGATTTCCAGAGGTGCTGTGACCTTTCTGCTATCTCCTCCAAGAAGCCTCTGCAGGAATGATGAGATTTTAGCTCATTTCCACACACCTTGAAAGAGCCAGGCTGGATCAAACGTGCTGGAAGCAGAAGCAGCACATCCCTGGGTCTCATCCTTGCCTCCTGGCAGGGAGCAAGCACCTCACTGATGCTTTGACATTGCCTTTCATCCTAAACCAGGATGGAAAAGTCAAAATACTGTCTTGTTTCACTGTGTGGGTACAGTTCCGCCTGGGAATCACAAAGTAAAATCCAGTGACACAACCACTGCCCTTTGGAAAGCAGCAATCTATTCCTGTGCAAAACACTGACTTGACATTTTGACTCCAGTTTTTCCAGAGCAAAACAAAGCCATTTGTCCAGACCAGACACACTCCTCTGCACCATGCAAGGCACGTCCCAGTACATGTTGCTCTGGGCAGTTTTGGGTGAGATATGGCTGGTGGTGGTTCAGTTGCTGTGCACAAACCTGCCAGATGTGAGGAGGATGGGACCATAAAGGGCACAGGATCCACAGACAGGTTACCAAGAGAAAAGCATCTGGCAGGTGCTGTACCATTGCGTACCTGATCACATGACAGGGGTGAGATAAGGCAACTTGGGTTTTCATTGCCTAGAACTGTCAAGATTAGGTGCTTGTAAGGTGGCAGCTAGACAGGTACGCTGGATGGCCAGTAGGTCATGTCTCAGTATTCTATCTTTCCTAAAACCCAGGCCTTGTTTGATGGTAAAGAAATCAAGAGACTAATCCTGCAGGACCTTCTCACCACTTTATGTACTTGCCTGCACACCCTGTCACACACATTTCTCCCTCTGCTCACATCCTACAACTCCTTCCACACTCTCTCATCCAGTATATCTTCCTGGGACAGATACATGACCTTCTCTAAAACTCACCAATGCCACTGGCCCATATAAGACGTATCATGCCGTGCTCCCACTTACCTCCTCCTCCCACATGGGAGACTCTCAGGAGCAAAACCCAAACTTTTTTATTTGTCACAGCACCAAGCAACAGAGCTGCCAGGGCTTCTGAGTCTTTCTGCTTTGCAAGAATGAAATAAAATAGTTTCTCAGCATTCCCACAAGACACAAAGCTGCTTAGAGGAGAGGCAGATGGAAGAACGAGAGACCAGCAACAGAATACAATGCATAAGGCATCAGGGAAAAGATCAATGAAGATTACGAGGGCAGTGGCCATGTCCCTTGCCCACATTGGAGGCTCTCATGGCTGCAGTGAGGTAACACTGTGGAAAGTTAACAGGCACTGGTGCCTAGGGATGATACCTGTCTAATCATAGGTAGAGTTTACACTGGATCATCTAAGCAGCAGCTATTCCTCATGACTGTTGACTCAGGTCAGGGTTAAGACTGAGGAGGTTAAAGCACAGGCATCTCTAAGAGCTCTGATGGATGCAAACATCAGGCAACACACACAGACCCAGCCAGCACAGCCAACGGGGCAGCACACAGCAAAATTGAGGCACTCCAATTGTTGAAATTCAACAGATGACCAAATAGAGGGAGACAGTCTGAGGGACAGGGCAGCACGTCCTAAGAGAATCAATTTGGACAGGGATTGGGAAAGCAGAAAATAAAGGCATCTCAGAGGAGGACATGGCAAGGTCCTCAAAAGAAGTTATTAAAAGACATATGGGAGAGTACACTGAAGGAGCTAGGGCCAGGCAGGAGTGTGGGGCAGAACCAGCTACTTGGATTGGAATGCTGGGATCACTATTACTGAGAAGGTAACAGAAGAGATCATGATACGTTTAACAGAAATGAATGTTTTGGGTCTACAAGGCCTCAGCTCCTGGAGAAAAGACACCCATCATGACTCTTTCAGACCACCAGGCTCACCAACTGCCAGCCAGGCTGAGATCTCACAAGGACCCAGGCAGTAATCACCCTATCTTGCAACCTGTCAGCACACCTCTCCTTACTGGGCTAACTAGGACACTCTGTGGCTACAACTTTTTCAGTGACTGCTTGCTGACAATCAGACCCGAGGAGCAGGTTCCAGGCATGTCTTCCCAACAGACATTACTGAGCACAGGTGACAGACACAGCACAAGGATAGAGCTGTGGGGTGATGTAATGCTCATCCCACCTCTCCCAGCATCCTTCAGCTGTCCCATGAACCCATCACTAATCCACATATGCTGTCTCAGCTCTGGCTATGGTTGGTAGGAACAAGAACAGCAAGCAAGAACAAAAGCCTCCCAGCAGAAAGCCAGACTGAAGCAGAAGGCTGCAGGGCCATGTGCAGATGTGACAAAGAGGTTCACGGGCTGTCTGGAAAGGATTTGGCCATGGGTCACCTGGTTGTTCTGGCCACTGACCATGCCAGACAGCTTACCCACCACTTCCTGCCAATGTGCCAGCAAAGAGCAGGCAGCTGGTATGGAACACGGTGTCCCAATTAGCTCTACCCTGATCTTTATGTATCTCCATATGGAGGACTTGAGCTAGAGAAATGACACACCCGTCTCCTTGACCAGTTACTCAATCTTTCCTGCCTGCAGCATTTTATTTTTCATATTTTAAACTGGCAGTACCTTTTCTGTCCTTCTCAGCAGAACCCGCCCTGCCTCAAGTCCTCAGCAGCTACTCACCAGCACAAAGCAATTACATGTGTACACAAACAGGCCTGAGTGACTGTATGCAGCATCCAAACTCTTTGATCCTGCATCAAGGAACAGCTGCTGGGACTGCAAATCAGAGTTATAAGGAAAGAGAGAAGGGGCATCAGGAGGCAGAACTGATCAGGAGGACATGGCATAGTGTGCCAGCTCCCCCTCACTCCCTGCTCCAAGTGACAAGTTGCACAAGTGTGCCTGCCCTCCCCGCTGCTGCCCAGCACCACCCCAGAGAGCTGGCAAACGAGCTTCAAACCAGGCTGCTCCTTGTAATCGTAGTCAGTCAGTGTGTGCGTTACGCTTGAGTTGATGGCTGGTGTTAAATTCAATGCCTTGAGTATTGATTTCCTTGCACATCCCGGACTTTGTTAAAGGGTTAGCCGTGAACTGAGATCAAAGGGAGGTTAACTTGTTTCTTGTAAGTGGTAAAGCAGACCTCTAGCAAAACTGGGCAACAGGCCTCCTCCAGAGAGGATGCTTCATGCATCTTGTTAGCTACCCTGGTTGCCTCCAAAGGCAGATACAGCCACAAAGCTGCCTCCAAGCAGGGAATAAAAATGATCCCAACCACTTCTCACAGGCCCCCATAGCTATTATGGGTGCACACCAGGGACAGGCAACATAGGCCAACATGCTCCTCCTCCCCATCCCAACCCCACACCGCGGAGAGCAGCACTCCTCACTTGCCTATAGGAAATGGGGAGAAAGCAAGTCTTTACCACCTGATCCCAAAGAGGCTGCTGCCAAAGAGCCTGAGAGAGGAAGAGAGAGTAAGAGTCCTCCCCAGGAAGATGAGGGTGTCTTAGAGCTTTGTGTGAGAGAGGCAGAACGCTCAGGGCTGCTCCCTGAAGAATTGCCCAACAGGGACATGGCACACTCCCCACCATGGCTGGGCAGAGAAGACACCTTTAGTTGAGCCAACACCATCATCAGCACCATCTAACCCGTGCAGCACCTGCTTGCCTCATTTTACCTCATTCTTGGCTTTCCCTACCCTGCTCAAAGTAATTTTGGCACTAACAGCACCCAGATCAGCAGGTTTTGCCAAGGCAGTAAGAGTTAAGTGCACAAATATCATGACACTAACAGGGTTTGGTTTTATGTTTGTAATTTTTAAGGGATGGAGGCAATGAAAGAGGTGTAGGAGACAATCTGGAATTGTTATCACTAGTATTAATGAATGCCCAGAGGCATGGAGCAAGAAGCATCCATTTCAGACGAACATCTGCCAACAATAAGAGGAACAATTTCAAACATAGCTAAGGTACTTCAGAGCCCAGACTGCACCAGCTTCCCAGGGAGGCTTAAGCACCCAAGTAATTTCTAACAACAGCAATCTTTGGCTCTTAAGTCACGTGGGGGTGGCCAGACCCCTATCCTCTACCCTCGAAGAACTACTTACAGCACAATCCAGCTTTCCAGCAGCCACACTGTTCTTCACCCACATTCATTTGGTTTCAGTGGCAATGTACGTTCTACCCCAGGGTGACACCATGACTAGTCCCCCACCTCTCCCAGGAATAAGGCAATTTCAGCTGCAGAAAATACAACATATCCCCACCATCCCTAAAAACCTCCAACCCAAGGCAGCCCAGGAATGCTGGTGGTGTAATTCCTCCTGTCTTGCAGCACTGGTAGGGAAAAGAACCTCATCGCAGCCCACCTTAGGAGCAAAACCATCAGTGGGTGTTTTATTCCTGAGCACCTATAGTCATAGTGGACTATCTGGAGGGTGCTGAACAGGTAGTCCCCTACCCTACACCCTTCCCCTCTCTCAAACTCCTGCCACCCAGCACTCCCCCAGCAACAGATTTATTTTAAAGTGATAGGTTTATACCAAAGTGCTTTGGGAATGTGTGCTCAGTGCCCAGCATACCAAGTGCTGAAGATTTCACTTAAACTCTCAGCATCTGTGTATCTCAACTAAATTAAGCTATTTGCTATAAAAGAGCACAATGACAGTAATGGAATAATAACAGCATTAATAAAACACAACAATCCTCGAATGAGAAGTGGACGCATCAGCTAGCTTCAACCCAGAGAAGAAGGCTATTTTAAAATCACACACAAAAACCATCTGGGGGTGGAGAAAACCAACAAAAGCTTCGAAACTCAGAGGTCAGACTGAAATTATGTTTTTAACCTCGAAAGAAAGATGCTTGCCAGAGCTTTCCCAGCCAGAGCACTCCCACACCAGCTGGAAATTAATTTCCACAGCTCCCAGCAAAACAAGGGTGTATTCTGGGTGTGCTGGCTCCACAAAAAAAACCCCAAAAAACCCCCCAAAAAAAGGGTGGGAGAACTTTTATAGGGGAGAACACAGAATTGAATGCCTAAAAGAAAAATGAGACCTCAAGCATTAGCAAGGCCGGTAACCCCACTCCTGGGACAGATGCACTGGACCAAGGGGTGATGCTGAGCTGAATGTGTAAATGCTGAGCTAGCAAGGCAGGGCCAGATACTAGTGCACCATTATGCAAACTGCCAGATGTATCAAGCTCACCACACTGCCATTCGCTTCTTGGTTGGAAAAGTTGCCTTTGCTCCATCCACAAACTCTTCCTCCGCTGTTATGGATGAGACTAAACAAAACATCTCTGGTTTCAAAGCTCCCTACACAGCTTCTTTGCGGGATAAAATAACTATGGGGATCTGCAGTAGGGTTGGTGTCAGGCGTACCCAAGTCCTAATCACATATCTGCAAGGCCACATCCCCTTGCTGACTCTTTTATGGCTCCCCAGAACTCACATGCAGATCCTCCTGAGGATAATGTGGCAGAGCCAGATATAACTTCTTCTCACTAACATGTTAGAAAGCACAACTCAGGTTGCAGTTGTGCAGGCAAACTCACCACTGCCCACCTACCCTCCACAGCACAGCTGAACCAAATGCAGGCAGCTGAGCGATCCAGGGCTCAAAAAAAAGCATAATTATGTAGAAGGTATGGAGCAGCTGGCTGTTTTCGCCACAGCACAACAGGTGCCATCTTCAGGTTTGCTTGCCTTTCAAAAAGGAGCCAAGGAGGACTTGCAGGTCAGGGATAGAGTGTCTGTGCCTAGATTCATGTGCTGCAGTATGGCTGGAAGCCTTCTGGGTACAGGTCCACAGCACAAGTTCTCCTGCTCATCCTCTGAGTTTCAGCCAAGTTTCAGCTTGGCTGACCTTCTCCTCCAGCTGGTCCATAAGACAGTGCTCCTGATTCGTACCTTTCTGAATTCCTATGCAGAAAAAGGCAAAGCAGCAGTTGCCCCAGACCTGAAGAGGCTGCATATTTCTTTGTTTTCACTACAATTTCCAATGCTGATGCTTTACTTTTTTTTTTAAGGCATTTCTGCTCTGCCCCCCCAGAGGTGCTGCTGAGATTGAATGAAATGCGACCCCAGGCTCCAATAAGTGTATTTCAATTACACCTGTCACCATGTAACAATGTAATGATATATCATGTGATATTAAATCCATGGTAATCATATCAGCGAATTTTTTAATAGTGCACTAATCACATTATTACATCTCAATAATTAACAACAGAAGGCCTAAAAGTCCTGGAAACAAAGCAGAAAGCTCCAATGTTGCCCAGCTCTTGCCCAGGAGAGGCCCAGAGAGAGCAGGATGTTTGAGGCCTTGTCAAGCAGTCATGGCATGACAAGGAGCAAAAGCATAGGACTTTGGCACCAACAGTGCCAATCTGGTAAGACCAGATTCTTCTCCAGTCCCAGACTAAAGGAGAAGTGAGTATTTTGGAGCTGAGAAGAGAAACTTGGTACAAGCCCAGCATTTTTCCTTTCTCCTCTGCTGCTCTTGCATTGCCACTTTTCCTTCAGCAAACCAAACCCTCTTCTCTGGAACGTCCCTTCCAAAGGTTATGTGCCAGCATACAGGCACTGCTGGAACCCTACTGCAGAAGGAAGTATGGTGACTTGAAAAGAAAGGACCATTCCTACCAACACATCCTTACCAAGCTCCTGGAAGAATGACATTTTTCTTCTTGCTTTGCACCAGCTAGAGATGAAGCTAAGCGAGCATCCCACCTCATGGAGCTGATGCGAGGCTTGAAGTCATTGATCTTTGCAGCAAAACAAACCCATCAGCTTAAAACTGAGAACTGGTGAGAATCCTATGGAGAGACAGGAGTCCACTGAGTTGCAGCACCTCAAGTGCTCACCTACATGCCTGGAGCAACCTGGGGCTGGGCTCAAATTACTGCCTCACCGCTATTCAGGAGTTCCTTAGTTATGTGCAAGCTGCTCCCTGCAGCTCACAGGCATATTTTACTCCCTGCAGGATGAGGGTGAAGGCAGGCAGAGGTGACAGGGAACTGTGGGAGTTTGGTAGAGAGTGCCAGGTGTGGGGAGTCCCATTTCACACTGTCCCTGGCTGTTACAGAGCTTTCTTGCAGTTGCAGCCTGGTCAATCTAGCAGTTTCCACATCACAAGCTGATCTGAAGAGAGCCTCATTACCTGCCTTAAAGTTCCAGCCAAGCACTTAGCTCTTAAAGACAGGATTTAAGAAATATTTGACTGATCATTTCTCTCCTCATTTAGTTTGGCTGCCCTGAACCAACTCAACCTGTGAAGTTGAAATAGTGAGAACAGGAGGAAATGTGTGGACAGGCAGTCACACCATGCACACAACACAACATCCCAGCTCCCCGTCCCCCCACCTGATCTGTTCCCAGAAGGCCAGATCCTGGCTCAGCCTGATCTGCACAATCTCTCCTGTGCCTGTAGAGCCCGTGGGGCTTATCCCAACAGCAGTGCCCAATGACTTCAAAGTCCTGTGGGGCTGGGAGAGGGCAGGAGACAGTTGATTAGATGCTTCTTTAAGGGCTTTGCCATGAAATCTGAATGAAGGGTCCTGCCCTTGTCTAATATAAGTCAGGCCGCCTGTTACCAAGTTGTGGTGGAGCAAAGCAGGCTGTGGGGACAATCAGGCAGGGCAGCAGCCCACAGCTGTGTGGCAAAGCAGGATGAGCTGCACCAGCATCTTTAGTAAGTAGGGTCCTTTCCTGAGATCACTCTGCTGCACATTCACACACTTGAAACCTTTCTCATCATACTTGGGTGCGTGGTGATCCATGTAATATCATACAAAGCCAGAAAACCTAGGGAGAGACTCGTAGGTGTAGAATATGTTGCACTTTGAAGACGGTTCAGGAGCAAAGAGCTCATTGCCCTGTTGCACTTGTGCCACTGGGCATCCATACAGAGGGAGTGTGCCCTTCTACTGGGCCCTCTAGGTGGGCCATATGTCCCCCACACTGTAGGACAAGTATTTGGGGATATCACTAACTACCTGGCACGTGTTCAGCACCTTGATGTATGCTTGGTAGTGCCAAGTGCAGCATCTCAGACCTGGGAGTAAGGGATGAGCCAGCCAGGATTCGACAGCACTACCATTTCCACATCTTTAACTGGCCCGGGACAGGATACTTTGCTGCCTTCCTCCCATTCTACCATTCCCACAGCTGTGCCATACAGAGGCTGGGCTGCCTGTGCAGCAAAGGACAGGCAGACAAGACACCTTGCTGGCCAAAGTAATACAGCTGGACTTTCCTTCCTTCCCCCCACCTCTTTTCTCTTTTTATACTTCTAATTTTGTCTTGGAAGCCACGATCCTTTAAAGATGTGCACGTCTCATTAGCTCTACTTTAACAATCATTACTGTTCCTGCACAGGCAGGACGAAAGCTCAGCCCAAGCATGGGGAAGTCCATTATGTTGTAGTTAAAGGGACATAGACAACTCTGAGCTGCCCAGGGTCTGACACCCTCTCTGAAGCAGGGTCCCTCCTGGACACTACTGTTCCCCCTCCTCTACCAAGCATTAATCCACTGCAAACCTTGCTGGGGCACATGATCCTACACCCACTATGAGACACTCAGTGCTCCCCTGAATAGGCTGTAGGGGCAAGTCCATGCCCATAACCCCTGGAGTGGTGGAGGGGTGCTGAAGCATCCAAACCTTCCCAACATGCTGCACGTGGCCTTCACACAACCACATCTCTTCAGCAAACGCAGATTCTTGGGCTGGACCATAACACCCAAAGCTAGCAGCAAGCCCCAAGTGTCCACTGCAGAAGCCATAGCACAGGCTGGAGTAAAGGCCACCAAGATGGGTCAGGAGAAAGACACACTCCCTCTGTATAGATGTCCAGTGGCACAAGTGCAATAGGGCAGTGAGCTCTGCACTCAAGAATCATCTTCAAAGAGCAACATATCCTACACCTACGAGTCTCTCCCTAGGTTTTCTGGCTTTGTATGATATTACATGGATCACCACGCACCCAAGTATGATGAGAAAGGTTTCAAGTGTGTGAATGTGCAGCAGAGTGATCTCAGGAAAGGACCCTACTTACTAAAGATGCTGGTGCAGCTCATCCTGCTTTGCCACACAGCTGTGGGCTGCTGCCCTGCCTGATTGTCCCCACAGCCTGCTTTGCTCCACCACAACTTGGTAACAGGCGGCCTGACTTATATTAGACAAGGGCAGGACCCTTCATTCAGATTTCATGGCAAAGCCCTCAAACCGGCATCTGATTAAATATCCCTTGGCCCCTCCCAGCCCCACAGGACTTTGAGGCCCAGTGCAATCCTTGGAAGGCAAATGCAATAGGGTACAGCTCTACAGAGATGATCCCACTTCTTGTGCCCAGTAGGCAAGAAGGTCTGCTGCAGTCATGCTAGCTCCTCACTGCTCTCTGCAAAGCGCCAGCAGGAGACAATAATGCATGGCTGCGGCTCTGAGCCATCCTCCAAGGAAGGATCCTACCTCCACACAAGGCTGTCCAAGAACTTGACAGGACTCTTTTTGAAAAAGATGTTGAAAGAAATGATCTCTTTAAGTGTGATGGGAGATATTTGTCTCTGATTTACCCTTGGCTTTTTGCTCTGGTTCAGGTAGGAGCGGTGTGGGATGGCTGGCAGATCTGAGAGCATGGCACGCCCCAGCGGGCAAAGTGAGCAGTGCCGAGGAAGGCGAGAGTCAGTTTGGAGTGCTCCCCATTTATCAAACTCACGCAGCCCGCCAGCAGAGCGAGTCTTTCTATCATTACAGCTCTCAAAATCCGATTCATACCACTAATCCTGCCTTCATTCTCCCAGATTAATAACATCTCTTTCAACCTTCACAGTGTGATAAATAGACAAAGAGAGAACAAAAGGAGAAACAGAAGTGAGAGAAAGAGCCAGAGCAACTCCACATAATAAAGAGAACCAAGAAAGGGGAAAGGAAAAAAAAAGGAAAAGAAAAAGGAAAGAAAGGAGCGGGCACACTTGACTCTTTTACTTTAGCAGATTCTCCCCAAGAGCTCACAGCGATCTTTAAAGAATGTAAAACACTGCTCGAAGGAAAGGCTCGTTAGCAACCCTGATCAGCCCAGGTTTGCTGGAAATCTTTTCACTTCCAGCCTTTGCTCAGGTCAGCCCTGAAAATGAGTTTGTCAGTTTCTTGGTCTGCTCCTCCCCAGATTCCTGTAGAGGCAAAGCCTCTAGCACATGCTTGCTTTCTCCTTTACTTGCACCAGCTCCTCCAATGGGACTGGGGGGGTCTTGGCTGATGTCTGCTCTAGAAGAGCTCCAGCAGCTCAGTGAGCCCAAGACATGCTGGCAGAGCAGCAGTGGGCTGCCACAGCAAGGGCTACCCCAGAAGCTAGACCATGTGTCAAGCTTGGGGTGGGGATGAGGACCAAAACTATGATGGAAGCAGAGCAGATGTTGGGTCCCACACCATCAGTCTGGCAGGAGACCACCTTTGGGGCCAGTGGAAAGGGACAGCCTGCAAAGACACAGCAGTAATTCAATGGGGCTGTCCCTAGGCTAGACCTCTCTGTCCCCTGCCTTGTCTTCCAGCAGGGAGCTCCCATCCCTGCCTGTGTTGCACAGCCCAGACCCACATTTCAGACATCTGAGCCCCTCCTGAGTGGAGGCTGGAGTTGGGCTAAACAGGGCTAGTCACAGAGCTCAGCTGATCTCATCGCCCAGGACCCCAGAAAGCCAACCCCACTGGCTCCAAGGCATGAGGATAGAGACATTTACCCATTTTCTAGCTGCAGCCTTCACCAGAGCTGCACTGCTCAGCTTTGTCACTGTGCCATGCTGCACTGAACAATGTGCAATCTCCAAGTTAGTTCAATAATTAAATGTTTACTGGCACACTATACTGCTTCCAGACTTGCCTGATTTTCTTTCCAGCGAGTGACTTCCCTTGGTTCAGTCCTGCCACAGGATGTAAACCTGCAGAACGTTTATTCTGCTCCCCCAACAACAAGCACCCTTCTTGCACCCATTTCTGTGGCCAATTGGCTGGTGCTGTGTACACCAAACTCACCATGCCTGGCTGAACAGCTTGGGCAGAGCGCTGGATTGCTGGCTAGGACAGTGCCCTATTAAGGCTCTGCATTGTGTGCAAAGGCTGGGCTGGGTTGGTTTTTTTTCCCCTCTCTTCTTTTACACTGTTCCATATTACTCCAGGCTTTGAAGTACAGAGAAAAGCAACACTCAATGTGCCTTTTTTATTTTTAAAAGCTACCTTTATCACAGCAAATCTTTTCCTTCTCCGCTGTGTCGCTGGAGATAGATATCAAGCAAAAAGAAAGTCTCCTCTTCTAACAATGGATTTCCCTTCCCTTCTGAACTTCAAATAGAAAATTCTTATCTACAGCCACAGTTGACCAGAAGAAGAAAAGAGAAGAAAACAGACATATGAACTGAACCAGGGCTCTCTTTTTATTCACTCAAAAAGGCTGTGCTGGGTTCTTCACACAGAGATGTTCTGAACATGTTTATAGCATGTATTTACTCACTTCCCTAGCTATCCCCCAACCATGGAAACGCACCTTTCCTCCAGAACAGCTCTCCTCTAATCCATGTACCTTCTACAATCTTCTCTTAGCAAGCTCCATGTGCTGGGCTACAAAGCCTAAATCTAAACCTGGGAACAGCAAAAGCTCTTTAAACTCAGTGAAGAGTAACGGCAGCAACATCCCCAGCTCATACCAACCATCACTTCTGTGCAGTGCAAGTTCTTTAAATGGTAGGATGGATTACAGGCTGTTACTTACACAAGATGCCTTGCACAGCCCTGTCTGAGATGAGGCTGCTTCAGCTGCGCATAACCTACCCACACACACGGGCCACTGCTGGTGTCAGCTAGCTCCTCTGCATGTTTTAAGATGTTCCTTTGAACCATCTTCTTGCCTTTGAGGAGAAATGTATAGAACCATGAGACAACTTTTCCTCCCCACTTCAGTCTCTGGGTGCAGCCCTCCCTTGCCCTGGCTTTCCTCCCCTCCAGTTTCCTGATCTCTGGAGAGGTACCACGAGGTCCAAGCCAGGCTGAACTTCCCACCTACTGGGACTTGCTGAGGTTCTCCAGCCCACAGCTCCTGTTCCTCCTTACCATTTCAGACTCGTCTTGAGTTCAGGCAAAATGCCATTCTCAGGAGGCTGCTAGACAGATGAACTGTCCTCTCTACCACACGTGGCACCATGGGCTCATCCACCAGAGATGGACACAGCTATTCTCATGTGTTGTCCCCCAGCCTAGGAAGGGGAACCAAGTTGAATTGATTCACAGAAGAAACTGGAGCTGGCATCCCAAATCTCCAGTGCAGAGAGGACTGGTAACTTTACACATAATTTTCCATTAGAAATACAAAGTTTCTTTCACCAAAAGCCAAACGTCATTTCATTAGGAGAATTTGGAGCTCCTGACCAAGAAGAGAATGAACTCCCACCTGGGTCCTGGTCAGAAATCCTTTGCAGTCATGCATACAGACAACATGTGAGGCTGAGCTCTGCCTCATTCAGAGACAGTTTTGGTCACTACCTGGCTCCAAAGCAGCCCTCAGCTGCCCACTAGGCTCTCCTGCAGTTCCCCAAGGAGCTTTCCAGGTGGCAGCATCATTCCCTTCACCTCCACAAAAGCCCCCAGTGCTCTTCCTTTGGGGTAGTCCTGGTGCTGCAGAAGGCTCCTCCCTGCTGAGCTACAATGGGAAGATCCATCAGACAAAGCACCTTTTCTTCAAGCTGTCTGATGACAGATGTTCAGTCATCGGAGCGGTGGGATTGGCAGAACACCGCAGAAGCACTTTATAATTCCTGCTCCTCTCCTCCTTCCTCAGCGTCTCCTGGGAGAGCCACGATGATGGACGGTGACATAACTGACTGTTCCCAATCAAGGTAATGTAAGTAATGACAGCTGACGTGATTCCTGGAACATGCAGTTGCTGGCTCATGTGCTGGTCTACTGCAGGCAGCACCGCCAGAGCTCATGGAGGGAGAGAAGACTGGAGCATGAAGGCCTGGCTGGGGGACACAAAGGAAAGAGTCCCAAGATGTAGATGCTGCCCTTAAACCAGCTGCAAATAACTCATGACATCAGCCTGCAAAGCAAGGCAGAGCCAAGGGGAAGAGGGCCACAGCTATCTCATGGAAAAAAGCCCATCCTAGGCTGTGCACAATGCATGCACCTGACCAGGACATCAGTGCATCTCTCCAGAGTCACTCGGGTCTACAGTACCCCTAGTCCTTAGGAAGTGGTTTGTTTGGGCTTGCATGGCCCCTTAAAGTTCAGCAAGGCTTTTACTGCTCTGGCCCTGCCCATGCTCCCCAACATCAGTGACTATCTGGAAATGGGAACATTAAGTCGATAATCTGGAACTCACCTCTCCATGAGACTAGTGCACAGACAGCACCACATCATCTGAACCCAAGGCAAAGGGGTACAGTAGCCACAGGCTGCACACATGGGTGTGTGGAGACTCAGAGGGAAAATACTCTGCATGCCCATAGTCAGTCCTCTTCTAGAACCTCAAAATTAGTAAGCAAATGTAACATGCAGAGAAGCGACTGATTAATAACCCAGCACTGACTTAAGACAACCTTGAATAATACATAGTGCTTCTATGTGGAAGGGGAAAAGTCAAGTCCTTCTGCTTGTTAAGTGTATCTGCCTCCCAGGCACCAGCACTCACTGAGAAATCTTCCTGCCAGCAAGCCACAGCTTTAAGCAGCAATTCAGAAATGCCTTTTGCTAAGATGAACAGCAAAACCTTATGCCAAGTTAGAATGGCATTTACAAAGGTCCAAGTATGGTGGTGTTTTAAATGTAATTAGGTCTGCCTGTTAATAAAGTCCTTTTAAACCTGCCAAGCAAAAGAAGACACAGAGCATTCGGAGCCCACAATGATAAGCTGTGCAGGTGCCCTGGGCTGGCCACGGTGAGTAGGTGAGAGAGGGGATCTAACCACAAGGCCACCCCAACCTCTCTTCTGCTCTGTCTGCAGTGCAATCCTGCCAGCAGCTCAGCTGTATCACGTAAAAGTCAGACCCAAATAGACAAAAGACTTGCAGAAGCTCAGCTGCAGGTGCTGGGCTCCACTGCACGATGATGACAACAGATGAAGCTATGAACGGACTGTTCCCTTCCACAGCTTGATTTTGGCTTCTTCTATTTAACACTGGTTTGAGTGTGAGACACAGAGCAGTGGTATCAGCAACGCTGTGGGGTGCTGTCTGCTTTCCTAAATAATGATGGAGAAAATACGGTTCCCTTTTGGGAATATTCCAAATCAGAACCAGCAGAATAATGGTGCTTACCTTGACAACAGCCACTCTTTGTGGCTACAAACACAATGCCCATTGTGGGAGTGGTGGAGTGCTGCAGAGCACCAGGGAATTGTGTATCATCAGGGGAACACTGTGAATCTGAAATGCTTCTGTTTTTCAGATGGGGAGAAACTGAACAGCATCTCAGGCAGAGGCTCCCAATACCCAGTTGTTCTGACTTCTGAGGCTCAGTGACTCTCCTATACAGCCAGCCCATAGGGATGCTGCATGGATTTAATGTCTGCAAAGTGATTAGAAAGTGAAAACCTCATAAACAAGCCTTGTGGTTGAAGTCCAGGAGCAGGAGAGATGAGACCTAATTTCTGTTCCAATCTCTGCTATGGATTTACGCAAAAATCTTCCCAACAACCCACACCCCAGTATCCCCACAATAACATCTATTGACTGTTAAGAGCCTAAATGCATTCATGTCTTTAAAGAGCTTTAGCCTCTATCGCCTGAAGACCAAAAGACCATCACTTTGCAAAACATGAGCCATGTATGACACAAGGTCAGAAGGCATTTTAAAAAGCAGCCACGCACAAGGGAAAAAAAATTCTGCAGGAAACAAGATTTGTCTTCTTCAGATGTAAATGAGAGCCAGCTAGCAGCAGAGCTCCAAAGACACACATTTTAGCACAGAAAAGTGTTTCTACAAAGGGGACCAAGAAAAAATACAATAAATAGGCTCAATTCTTAAGAGTTTGATTTCCAAAGCAGTAAGTGCAGAAACTGAGCCCAAAGAAAAGATCCACATTAGCAACCAAATCCAATCCTTCTGTTAATAAAGAAAAGACATCAGGACTGGTGCAAAACTATTTCCATCGAGAAGTTTGTCTCCCCATCCCTTTCACACCCTGCAGTGGCTCAATGGAAGAATACTTAAGAAGTTGCAAGTTTGGTCATAATGTGTAAAAAGCCCCTGAAATGCGACATCATTTACTCTTCTGTGGTATTGCTCAGCAGAGCTAATAAATCTTGCATGAGCAGAGCCGATTCTAATTTTCTAATATGAAAAGGCATTTGGATTGAGAGAGAGGGGATGATAAAAGTGATTGAATCTCCAATAGCCCAGCATCAGTGACAAGAGACATCCTGCTACGGACCCCAAGGAAGAATGGCTTCCCCTCCTCCCCGAACCACAGGCACACTCACCCACTAGCACATCCAATTCTCCCTGCTTTCTGCTCACCACGTCTCAGTCTCCCCTATTGACAGGACGTGGTTTTAAACACAGTTACACAAGTTATCATTTCTGCCTTTTGATCAATCTGAATTTTCAGGACAATTACCCTCTTAATCAATGATTGCTATCAGCAGCCCCTTGGATTCTTCACCAAGGCAATCGTGCTGCCAGGGCAGACAGCGTGTGCATATGCAATGAAGCTGTGGGGAGGTGCAAGTCCATCTTCCCCTGATGTAGTCGTCGCCTGAAAGGGTGGAGAGCTGTGAAGGCCACTTCAAGGAACACCTGATGTAAAAAATAAGTGGAGGGAATTAAAAGGGACACTGTGCGAGGAAGTATCAGTGACATAGCTGGGCTGGGGAGACCAGGGACCTGATGAAGATACCACTGAGTTGAAAAATAAGCCAACTAAACCAATGGATTTAACATCCACTAAAGCCATATATTTAAGAGCTATCTATAGCCAGCACTAACTGCACCTAATGAGGCTAATAATGTCCATTTCCAATTAGAGACTGAAACTATTAAAAGAAAGAGAAGCTGGAAAGGCAGCTTTTAACAACCTCTGAAGATGTAGAGTTTAGATTTGGGGTTTTCACTGTTTTGTTTTCCATCAGAAATTATTTAATATCACCAAAATGCACCCAGCCTTTACACATGAAAGAAGCCTTCTGCTGCTCTTCCCCAACTGGAGTGTTTCAGTAGTTGATGTTTGCACAGAACCTTGGCTCCTGGAGGATGTGGCTCCTCTGAGGCATGTCTCACCACTACCACAGCAACACTCAGACTGCACAAGAAACCTCAAAGCAGCTGAAGCCAAATTGCAAAGGCTGGAGGATGAGGCTTAGCACCCTGGTCTTGCAACATCACCACCAGGCCAGCAGTAGGTTCATGTCACTTGCCTTGTTTTCAGCACTCCAGCCAGGCAGGGCAAAGGAGCGCACAGCTCTCACCTGCACATCACTCAATGCAGTCCCCTCAACCACCCTGGGAATTGGACTCCTTGACACATCATTCTGCCCAAAAGATAGCTCAGCCAGACCCAGGCACCACTGTGTCTTTCTGCACACCTCCTGCTGGGAAAGAGACTGCATGATCTCCCAGATTATAAAGCACCTTGCACCTTTCAGCCACTGTGTCAGCAAGAGGGAGCTTTTGGATCTAGAATGCAGCAGGAAAATGTAGCTGGAAAACAGCTAAGCTCATGCAGGAGAAGGTGGTGCGGTGGCAGTGTGGTGGTTTCACCAACTTGACCACTAGATCGGGCTGGCTGAGAGCAGCAGAGGCAGCGCCAGGTGAAGCAGGTGGCCCAGCTGCCTTCGCAGGCTGCTGGCTGTAGGAGCTCTCCGAAAGGCACAGTATTTCACTAGCTATTTTATATGGAGAATTGCCGATCAAAGATATCCCCGCTGTGTACTCCAGAGCAATAAAAATAAAAAAAACCCACAAGAAGAATTCTTTAGGCGGGTAATGGGCATTTTATTCCTTTTTATGACACTAAACATAGGCAGCTGGCATAATTACACCACAATAAAGGCATAATGTGCACCTAGCAGAACAAACTCATACTTTTGATAATTAGGCAGAGCAAACACAGTCTGGGATTCAGTCACATGCCTTCACTGTCTCCTGGATCTGATGAAGCCCCCATCCCTGCAGCACGTCAACCCCATTCTCTGGTATAACCAGGCCCCATGAGGAAGGCTGAGGAAGCAGAGCAGCACCAGGGCTCTCCTGCATCGAGGGGAATGGCCATGCGGCTCCACTGTTTTGAGCAGACTGAAGGCAGAGCTCAAAGCAGGGAGGTGTAGGATGGGTCCACACATAAGTTCCTGAAAGGCAGATACAGCTGGTGCGTGGCAGAGTAGTGACAAAGGATGTCAGCCACCTCCTGATCAGCACCAGGGATGGATCTGGAACCACAAGGGCATGCGTAAACTCTGCAATTGACCCCACAGGCAAGGCTGCAGCAGAACAAACTCCATGTGGCCAAATCATACATGGTGCAATGGGAGAACCAAAACACGGAATGACACAAAGCTCTTTCGGGTTTGGCAGCTCTGCTGAGGCCAGCTCCAGGAACTGGAAAGGCTGAGCACAGGCACGGGGACACACCTCCAACACGAGGATTTTGGCCAAATGAAATTGAAGGGACAATGTCCAGATGGAAGTTGGCCCCTTTGCCAAAAGGTAAGGACAAAAGGAAATGTCCTAGAGAGACTGAAAGTCCCTCATCTACAACAAGGGTCTGCTTGCACCTGTTGGAGTCTAGCAAATATCTCTTTGAAAGCTTTGTGCTCCCATTAGCCTTGGTGGCCCCAGTAAACTACTGATCTGTCCACTCCAAAACACACCTGCAAGCAGTGAATGTGCTCCCCTGGCAGCTGCAGGCATCCATGCAGGTGAGCTCTTCCCTGAGAAGCACAGCTAAGGCAGAGATCTTAATCTCTAAAATAATCAGAGCCAGGCTGACAGAAGTTACAGCACCAGGAGATCACAGAGCAAGCTTTCATGAAGTTGGCACAACACCATACACTCAACATTCAGAGTTTGTTTAAAAAACCATCTGCAGGATGCATCCAGGAATGACTCTACCAGAAAGGCCACACTGAGATTTCATCTCCACACTACTGGAGATCGGGTATTCCACCTCTGCATGCAGATGAGACACCAGCTCACCTATGCTCCATCCCAATGGAATGGAAGTTGGTGACCTTAAGCTATATTGAGTGCAGTGCAGAAATGCTAATGAGGGAGGTGGAGCTAATCCATCAGCCATGAGTGGGACCTGCATATTCATTGGCGGATAGGATGTCCAAAGAAACACCAAACATCACTATGAGCTTTTTCAACACAAGATTCCACCTGAGGAAGGAAAGATTGCATGTTGTCAGCAAATACAAGCAGCTTGCCTCCACAGAAGCAGTTTGCCTCCACACCTACAGACACTCAGAAGGGTGAGCTCTGCTGAGCAATCCTGGGAAGGCTGCACCATGACTTCAGGATGGCCATTTGCTCAGGAGCTTTGATGCTCTGCAGAGCCAGCAGCAAACACTCATGTCAGAGCACCCAAGAAGATGGTCCCAGTCTGCAGAAGACAGTGTCAGACAACTGGGAAAACCAGCCACTGTAACACAGTTCCCAGCTGGGCTAATGCTTTGGAGTGCTCAGAGCTGCCCTCTCCAGCAGGCTACAAAAGAGAAGTTTATGCCTAGATGAGGGCAAAGGAGAGGCTGCTTCCTAAACAAAAGCAGATGGCATCTGCAGAGTTCCCAGTCAGTTCTTAGCAAGACACCGTGATAGATCCAATCCATGGGCTGCAGGCAAAGACCTCAAGCAAGGAAACCTGCAAGGAGAAAGAGCAAAAACCAGGATGGAGCCAGAAGTTCTGTGCCAGCATGGGGGAAGGGTGGCAGGAGACTTTTAATCCCAACTCTGAAATCAACTTGCTTAGGAGCCTTGGGGTTCTTAGGGATTTAATTAATTAATTTAATGAGCATGAAGCACCGTAAGTTATTAATATACAAATTCTAATACTGTATCTCCCGTCTCCCAGTTCAGCATCTCTAGCCACATAACATCAAGCTCCTGAGATGTGAAAGCCAAGCTATAATATGCCTCTGTGCAAAGGGGGAGCACCCACACCCTTTTCTGGCCAAGACTGCAGCAGCAAAGTCCCACTCCTATCAGCAGGATGGTGCATCACACTCAGCACAGGGCACCAGGAACACCTCACAAAAAGAACTCTTTCTGCTTACTGGAAAGACAATTGCTACCATAAACCAGCCTGCTAGTGGTGGTGGAGGTGGCAGGCATTTACTCTTCCTCCTGCAGCCACTATGATCTGGCAGGACAATGAGGACTAAACTACTTAATGTTTTAATCCTCAAGCCTAGAAAAACTGATTAACCTCTCATCCATCTGCAAAGAACTATGCAGGTCCATTTTCATGCTTCTAGACAGAGCTCCTATGTTTAAATGAAGACAAAAGAGGACACAGGTCCTTTCCCACACACTAGGCCAGCTGTGCTAACATTGATGTAAAGCTCCAGCTGAAGGACTGGGATGGAGAGGTGCTTTGCCCCTTGCCTGAACCATGGAACTCTGGGCAACGCCATCTTTCACATGTTGTGCCTTCACATCCCAGCTCCGTCTGGTCTGGAACACAGCACACTTTGCAGGATTATTGTAAAACATGCCTTGCCTCTAATCCCTTCTCTTGCCTTGCTCTGGTATTGACTACAGGAGGCTGTCTCAGGCTCAGTTTCAGGCTTGCCTCTTGCAATACCAAGGCATGAAAAAGGTTCCAACCTCTCCAGCTGACCACAGTACCAACGAGGCATGGGAAAACACAGGCTGCCCCACACTCCACATAAGCAAACAAACGAGATTGGAAGCCCCAGCTTCTGCCAACATGCACAGCCGCAGTGCTGCATGTAGATGAAACCTCAAATGGCACCCACCACACAGTGTTCCATGAACAGGCAAGACCAGGAGAGCCAGCGTGGCTCTTTCAACCTGTAAGCAGCAACCTGGCTCATGGTGTAAGGGTTTGAGCCACAGGTTTAACTTCAGCAGCAGTACACAGTTAGATGGGAACCAGGAGGCTCCTCAGTGTAGGGGACAGATGTTCAAATCCCCTGGCAAGGGGAGCTCAGGCTTGGTAAGGTGCAGATGAGCAGTGTGGCACTCAGCCGGAAGAGCAGCATGAAGGGGCTCAGCAGCTGCCTCCCCACCTTCTTCTGCCTTTAGGCTACAGCAACGTGCATGCTGAAGAACCACAAATGCCAACCTGCCTCTAACCCCTTGTGCAGACAAGGATGTTTCTGGTACACGAACCATCACTGCGCACTCAGCAAATGACTGCTTAACATTTAATCCAGAAGGCAAAGCTTTTGGCACTGGTTAGAAAAAAGCACAAAAGCAATAACTTTTACTTTCTGCTTTGTCTGCAGGCTTCATAAGGTCAGGTAAGAGAATTGTGCTCCTCAGTTTATCTTGAGTCACCATCCTCCTTACTCAAGAGCCTACTGTACCACTTCTTGCACCAGGAAGCCCTAGTATTTGCTGAAGGTGCTGCCAAATAAAGATCACCTTGAGATTTTCCTAGTACAAACATCTTGATCAAGACATGTGGCATCAGGAGAGGAGTGAAGACAACCTGTGGCATCCCAAGGCAATCATCAGGCTTCAGGCAATCATGTACTCCAAAGTTTCAGTCACATGCCCCAAGGAAAGGAGACAGCCTGTGTCCAGGTGCAAGGGTGCAGGAAGGGTCACAGCCAACAGGGCCGGAGGAACAGGTAGGTCCATCTCCATTCAAACCATCCTCACAAAACCCTTCCTAAACTCTGAAATCTCAAGAGCTAGATGTACTGCACCCCTGTCTTCATCCACAGAGACTCCTTACTGATCTCCTTACAAGCAGATGAGGACATGACTAAGAGCTGTCCCCTGCAGTGACCCACAACAAACCTTTGTCTTTTTCTGAGTGCTTTCACATCTTCAAAAATGATTTCTGCTTAGTGTTCTCTAAGCTGATCATCCCTCAATCTTCCCCTGGAGGCCATGTCTTTGAGCTCTCTCATTCTTCTTCTGGGCTTCTCTGCTTGTGCCAGCACCCTGTGAGCAGTATCCAAAATGGCCCAAATGGCTATAACTGGGCTCCAAAACACCCTCCAAAACACCCAGGCATAGAGGTGAGATTTTAACATGTACCTAGTGCAATTCAATGTAGAACAGCAAGAGAAGATGTAGAAGCTCTGATGGCAACAAAGTTAACTGGTGTGTGAGATGTCCTGAGATGAACTCATGCTGAAGCACATGTGGAATATCTACAGGAAGGAAGGAAAAGCTTCTTATTAATAGGACCAACATACTGACATGTCCCCTTTGCACCTGAGTATCTCTTAATGGTTTCTATGTACCAGGACCTTGTTGGGAGATAAGTCTTTATCCACCCAGAAGGGTATGAACAGCAGTGAGAGGAACTAGCTGCCTGTACCCAGCCCACAACCTTCTGCTTGGTATGAGTTTGGCAGTGAGAAGGATGCTTTTTCACACAATTGTGGATTTTAGGGACAGAAGGAATTATGAAATTAATCTGCTACTCCACAAGCCAGGAAATCTAGCTACTTTCTGGTGAACCAAGATCAGGAACTTGCATTAACTCTGTGAGGATCCCATCTTTCAGGACTGCTCCCAGAGTAGTTCAGACAGACGTAGGCTCCTCAGAGAGATTGTTCCTGTGCCTTTTTCAGGATGCAGTAAAAAAATCACCAACAACATCCAAAGACGAGGGAAATATACAAAATCATTTAATTTAGGCTGAGATGGACACTGCTCTTTTCTGCCCTCCTGGGATGGGCATGCACGTTACTGCTCAAGTCATCCAAAACCAGTGAAGCCTCCAGGCTGTATCTGCAGCCCCTCTCAACTGTAGCAAGACCACCTCCTGAGACCACAAGAAAAGGAAATGACATGCAAGGCTGGGATCATTACTTTGAAACTATAAGCTCGTGCCACTGAGCCAAATCCTGTTATATCGACATGGGTTCATGTCACCTCAGTAGCAGAGATCATTCTCCATCTCCGCTTGCTCAGCTCTCCTCCTCCTGGGACAACTGCCGGCAGAGTATTCTGCAATGTTCTACAAAGCCTAGCTACAGAGAAACTCCCAGTGTCTTGCCCAGCAGGTTAAAGTTACATGGCTGAACTTACAAAAAATATCCTGCTGACTCTCCTATCATGCTCAGAAGCTCCTGGCAAAGCACAAAATGCCACTTTCAGAGGAGCAAATAGCAAAGCTTCAAGTTTCCTTTATTGGGGTATGCAGTCCGGATGGGGATGTTGCTTCTCACAGTATTTAAAAGGCACTGAACTTTCATGAAGTTGTCACATAGGGTGCTTATACCCTGTGTGTCCAGGCACCAAGGGAAATAATTCTGCCTGCCAGAGACTCCTGGGGTCAGGAGGTGGAGGGCAGAACCCTGAACAACTACTGGCCACACATCCCACATGCAGTGCCCCCACTTCCTTTGCTTTTATGTGGATGTGATAACAAAACCAACTTTAATAGTTACTGCTCTTCATGTGATTGCCTTACTTTAGTATGTATTGCTAACCCATCACACAAACAGCCCCTCAGTCCATCTGATTAATGCTTCTAGGGGAAAGGAAGCAAAGAAGTCTGACCATCAACCCATCCTGTATCCCCTTCTAATGAATCAAGTAGGAGGAAAGGGAGAACTTTCACTATCAGACTTTCACCATACTCTCTTCCCAGCACACAGCTCTGCTTGTTGGTTTTTCTTGGCAGTGTGTTTTTGTTCAGCACTATTTGTTAAATAATAGAAGGTCCCTCTGCAGCGGGACAGAGGGCTACTCCTTTAAGGCCTCTCCTGGATGCCCTTTCCCTTTGACATGACTATCCTCGACTCCTTCCCTTTGATTTAAGAGTTCCTCTCTTGGCCCTGACAGTAAGGTATTTCTGTCCCACAGATTATAACTCACTCTGGGCTATTATTCAACTCCCAAGCTCTGGCCCTGCTGCATTTAGTCCAAACATAATATCCTTCATGCATATATTATCTGTCTCCCTATTATCTGGAATCATTTTGGAATTAAATTTCAGTCCTGCAATATTGGCTTGAAGAGCGGCTCGCTTTATGGGCTAGTCAAAGGTTAGAATACCAATCAAAATAACACTGCCGATGCAGAGAGACATTTTAATATTCCAAAACCCGGTAATTGTAAAAAGACATAATATTTTTTCCCTGATTACCCCAAAGGCAACACATGTTAACAAGGCGAGGGAGGGTGAAAGAAATTTCAGAGTTCAGACAGCTGCACGACAGATTTAAAGGAGAAGTCATGGATGGCTGTCACACTCCAGTCCTCGGAGCAGGAGGACTCCCCTGCCTGCTGGCAGCCCCATGCTCCTTGGGACGACGGCCCCTGTGTCTCCAGCCTTGTGATGTCCTTGCCATTCATGCTCCTCCATGTCAGAAGCCCTTTAGTGCGCTCTCACAGCAAGGAAACAGCAGCCAGAACTACACTGGGATTGCCATCTGAAGATTATTATGGCAGGAGAAACCATTGTGATCAGCTGGTCTGACCTACAAAAGCCATGAGGCTACCCCACAGTTAATTCCTGTTTGAACCAGAGTTGATCCTTTTAGGAAAAAAACCTTCACTCCTGAACTGGAGAATCCACCACAGCCCTTGGTAAGTTGTTCACACGGTAAATTACCCTCACCATAGAAACTTCCACCTGAATTACCTTGCTTCAGCTTCCAGGAACTGGAACTGCTCATTCTTTTGTCCGCTAAACTGTAGCAGCCTCTTACCATATTTCCACTCACCCTTTGGATACTTGGGGACTACAGCCAAGTATCTCTGACCCTTTTCTCCTGTAACCTAAATAGCTCCCAGAGTCTTTACTGCAAGTGTTCCCATAAGCCTTGCAGTTCTCATCCAGTCTTCATGTTTCCAGAATCCTTTCCTATGCAGACAGGATCCAGCAACCCACACTGGTCAAGCCAGTCCCAAAGAAGAGACTATCCAACCCCTCTGCTCCTACTCACTATTGCCTGTTTATAAATCCAACAGTAGGTGCCTCCTAGTATGTGCGCACATTATCAGAAATTGTTTTTACATTTTCTTTCAGAGCATTGATGAAAGTGTGAAATACAAGAGGTCTGAGAAATAGATCTTTGTGGGACCCCACAAGGAAGACATGCACTCCATGATGATTACCCATTTACAATTAAATGCTATGAGCTGTCAGTTTACTCGTTCTTAATCAATGTAATGTGTGCCATGTTGATTTTGTATCACTCTTGTTTCTTAATCAAAATGTCATAAGGTACCAAGTCAAATGCCTTCCAGAAGTATATTACATTGACATGGTTACCTTTATCAACCAAACATGTAGTCTCATAAAAAAAGTATCAAGTTAGTTCGAAAAAGATCTAGTTTCCATAAATCCACATTGATTGGCATTATATTACCCTCTTTTCATTCTTTATTAATCAACTATGATATCTGGCTTTTCATTACTTTGCCCAGAATTAATGTCAAGCTGATAGGGCTATAATTACTTCATCGGTCATCCCATTTGCCCTTCTAAATTACTGGTAGAGCATTATCTTTCTTCCAGTCCTCTAGAACTTCCCCTGTGTTCAAAGACTTATTAACAGTCCAGGGCTTCTCAGCGAGCTCTTTAAAACTCTTGCAAACCTGCTGTACAAAATGCCAGCTGATAGCTACCACTTAACTTTATCAGAAAATTGTGTTGTAAGAGCAAACCTCTTGCTCAGCGATATAGCATCCTCTGCCTTTCTGTAAATATAGAGCTAAGTATTTATTAAACATGGGCATTTTGCTGCTTAAGCAATTTTTCCATTTCCTTCCAACTATGAGCCAATGCCACTGCACACACACTTTTCTTTCTTAATCTTGATGGAAAAGACACTCTTACTCCCCTTAACCCTGGAGCTGTGCTTCTCTTTCTTATTTCCTTTCACAACCTCTTCTACTTCTGCCCTCTAAGATACGTTTTCCAAAGACAAGAGCTTTGCAGCTGGGGATGACGAGACCAGAAAACTAGAGCTCTCCCTGAAGGAAGGTGTGATAGGGTCTCAGAGCACTCACCCATGCCACAAACCAGCAAAGCACAGAGTATGGTACACATAGGAGCAGCTCTAGCAATTAAGTGACAACATCCACTCACATACTTGATGCTCTTGGCCATAAGGCACTCTTGGCTGAAGACTCCTCTTTCATTGTTTCTAAGCTTCATAGACATTTTACATTTCCTATGGACAGTAACCCAATAAACAGGCAAAAAACAAACCACTTCTCAGTTGCACCCATTTCAACATGCTGTCTGAAGCAGTCGGAGACACTTCAGCACCAAGTGCCTGAGGAGCTCTTTCTCCTACAGAAGGAATTATTAATTCAGTGGAGAGACAAAAAGCTGTTAGCAAATCTTTGTTTGTTTAGGATGTGTTTATTTCTAGTTGCCAAATATTAACAAAAACCTCCTATTACATGCTTCCTCTGCTTCATTTCACAATGTGAGTAGGTGACCTTAAAACACTTGTGCATGTGTATTAACAGTTTGCTTTCCACTACCAGAACCTACAGATCAATAAAGTCTGGGCCTGGAAAAGGCCAGCTCTGCACATAGCCATGGCAGCCCCTGCATGGTCACGCTGTGCTCCCCCAAGGCCTCATCAGCTCTGTTCTCTGATGCCTGGAGAAGGAAAGTTGTGTTCATCTCTGTACATCAGTCAGCCCTTGCCTTGCATAAAAACTCTCCTGGACTCCAAGAGAATGTAAAACTAGGACTAGGTTTCTGTCATTACTAAACCCACCGTAGTTATTATATCTGAAGACATGCTGCCCTCTCTGAACAGATGGTCAAACATGCAGGGACAGCTGTCCTGAGAAAGGAGCAGCTCTGTGATGGTATAAAGACTGACTTTTTTAAAAAAATGAAAAGACATTTGAAAAACAAGAAATAAAACCAAATTCTTAGTGGTTACATAAAGCATGCCTCTGCCGTCTTTTGACTACATAATGTCTAGAGAAGAAATGGAAGATCACGATGGTGTACACACAGGCTTCCACAACCCAATTCTGCAGTCACCAAGTGATCCAAAAGTGCCTTTGTGCCAAGTGATGCTATGCTGGTCAACAGGCAAGTAAGCAAGTATGGCTTAAGTCTCAAGTCAAGAAAAACACAAGGAAGAAGAACTGGAAACACTTACGTGCTCTTTCACACAAGGCAAGACCTAGGCCCAAGGAAATTATGTGACTGGATGTTTAAAAGAAACAAAAGGATATGCACCTTCACACAATATATGAATAAACAGTATAATGAATGCACAACTAAATAGCAAATCTCATTGCTGCAGAATGCTGTAGAAGCAGAAAGCAGGAACAGATTCAGAAAAGGGTGTACAAGGTCCTGGTAGAGACATAAAAACAGTAGATGCCAGCACAGTGGTCCTGGGTGGCAGCTCAGTCCTTAAAGAGACCAATGAGTGGGAACCAGATAAAGATGACTCAAATCATGATCTCCTTGTAACACGTGCAAGCCTCTGGCACAGATAGGATCTGGGACAGACCTTTGGTCTAGCCATTTTGACATTTTCATCATCCATCTAATGTTTTTCTAGCACAAGCTAATTTTAAGAAAATCTAGCCTCATCACTCTTCTTTCCCCTTCTCCCTCCATCAAATCATTCTCCTCTTTACGATGTGGCCCCAAACTCAGTGGTACTGGCACTCCTCCTGCCTGTCAGGTCTCCCATTCTCAAGGTCTCGGACACCTTGTGATCACAGGCATCATGTCTTCAGCCATTAATAGTGCTGGCTCCTTCCACACAGGGGAGGAATCGACTATGGGACCAACTATGCCACTAACTCAAGTGGGGCCTAGAAAAATAAATCAGGGAGGCTCCCAAAAGAGCAAAGTAAGGGCAAATAATAGCTGATCCCAGAGTTACAATGAATGAGCACTACCAATTTACCTAGGATACTCTTGGGGAAGCATCCTGGTTGTAGCTTGTTAACTGCAGCAGCATGCCTTCTCACACAGACCTTGATCCTCAGTCTCCTGCTTTTCACATGTATTTCTCCACTGGTGCTCCTTGCTCCCAACACGAAGCACTCTCTGCTATTTGTGCCCTGAGTAGCTCACGTTCTGCATCTCAGTCCTAACCCAGGAGGCCTCTATGGATTGACACGACAGGTACATACAGAGAACTGGCAGATGGGATGGTGGCTCTCTACTGAGATGGTTTAGGGGGATATCTGAAATGTTGCAGCATGCAAAGAAAACCTCCTCTGCTTTGTGCTGCCCTCCCACAAGGCTGAGCTAATCAAAGTGAAGAACATGATAAACTCTCTGCCCCGAGTCAGCTCTACACTGACAGTTCACTACAGATACAAGATCGCTCAGTGACATTAAAAATGTCAGCAAACACCGATCAGGCTTGATGGAAGGGATGCATTAGCAGGCTGGGGGAGGAGGGGGCACAGGGCAAGGTAAAACTTCAGCAAATGCAGTCAAGTGCACAGGCAGCTTTACTCCTTTTGTCCTCCGTTGAAGGCTTTTCCACAGATCCCAAGACATTGTGGCCACTATTGCAGCAGTCAGGTGCTGACCATAAAGAAGTGTTAGATACTCTGGAAAGGGCCTGAAGGCACAGAGTGCTCACCAGAAATGCAACTGATACACAGAAGGAGCTTATTGCGGAATGAACCTTGAGAAAGACCATCTTTCCACCTTATGAAGAGAGACTGCTGAGGTCTGATGCATCCCATGTTTTGGCAGAGTCAGCCCAGACAAGTATTGTGTCTTCTGACAACACAGAATGGAGACAGAGGACCTGGAGCCACACATGAGCAGAGGGAACATGGAACATATTTTGTTGCTATTGCTCTACACACGGGTACACAAGAAACAGGTCTGCCCCTCACACGCACCTTTCTGTACATAATCACACTTTTTTGCACTGCCTTGCATTTACAGCAACAGTTCCCTTATTCAGAATGATTTCTTATTGCTGCTCACAAGCAAGGACCCAAAGGACAGACAGCAGACGCAGGTGGGACCATCTTGCAGGAAACTGCTCCTAGTCACACATGCCATTTACACTCACATGAACAGTTTCCTCCGCATCTGCATTATACATGACCTAAAAATTAGCTGTTTCACACCACCCCCTTCCCATCACCTTCATTTCATGGATCAGGTCAGAGGCAGACTTGGCCCAGGAGGTATTTCTAAGTCAAGAACGTGCCAGAAGGAAGGGAAAAGGGGCCACCTGAGCTATGTAAGGAATAACAGGGCGGCTGCGTATCTGTCCAACCTTATTTGTCTCACACTGATAGCTCAGAAGAGACTGAGATCCTATTTGGTCCCTCTGCTTGGCCATAATTATTTATCTAGGCTAGAAATCTTCTCTCATGAAATCACACAAGTGGTTCCCTCACTAGCACCCCCAGAATGAAGGGCAGTGAGTGTCAATAAAATATGCTCACCATGAAGTGTGAGCAGGCAGCTTTTTAGACACAGAATAGAAAAGGTCCCTGCTGTCCTCTTCAACCTGAGTCACTTCTCAAAGGGTTGCAGGAATCACCCTGAAATCACCCTGTGTCACAGGGTATCAAATATTAAAGAGCCAGAAAATTTTCAGATTTTTAAGGTTTTAGAGGGGTTGAAGTAAGATCAGTATTTCTCAGACAAATCCTCTCCTTCCATGATCTGAAGGAGAATGGAGCTTCATCTTCTGAGTAACACACCAGCAGAGAGGAACAAGAAGACACAGGCTACAGCTCACATGCCCCCAACATTCTACACACTCAGCCTGCAACCACCCCTAGAGAGGTGGCAAGGGAGTGCTTTCCTCCTGCTACTGCCTTTAGCCCTGCGCTTCCTACCTCATGGATGCTCAGCAGCCCTCAACTTAGTGTCACAGCACTTGCTGAAGCCCAATATGAAAAACAGTCACTTGCCTGAGTGTCCACATCACAACAAATCCCAACTCCTAGCACACTAAATCCAGGAGGCTCAAACTATGGAAAAGAGTGGTAAGTCATGCATCCTTAGGCCCAAAGGAGGTGCACAGCCAGATCAACCTACTTCTTGGTGAACACCATGGAACATGGGAATTTATTTCTAAAAAATATAGTATTAGTATTATTATTATGTAGCCACCAACCTGCCGGTTACGTAGCTGCTATCCATTCACCGGAAGTTTAGTGAACTTCAAATGGCGATCATTAATGGTCACTGAACTGCAGAATGCCCCAGTGTGCTTTCAGATTTCATTTACCAAGGACCAGCAATCAGCCAAAAGATTTGCTCTGACAGCAGGGAAATACAAGATCCTTTGACAAGTTCAGCCAGGAATGTGCTGCCAGCATCCCTTGTTAAGTTCATGTTATACCCTATTTGACAGAACAGATCATGCAAATTGTCCTTCTGCGGCTACTCAGCCTGTCATTCATGCTTACATTTAAAACAATAAATAAAGAACAAAAGAAAACCCCACAAGTACAACAAGCTGTTTACAAGCAAATTCCACTTACCAAGACACCTAATTATCAGGAAAAGGTGCAGAAACCCAAATAAAACATTAAATTGGATGGGGGAAGGGAATCTCACTCATCCAAAGGTTTAACAAGGAGGGCCACCCCAGTTTCTCTTGGGCTGACCATAGCCTCCAGCCTCTTCCTGCTCCTGCTTGGAATCACATTTGTTCTTTTCTTCCTACTTTGGTTTGTGACTTATGGCATCACCACATGTTTCAGTGCAGACAATGCAGCTGTGCCAGGAGACCTTGTAGATGCACAGCAGGTTGCTCTTTAACTGCCCAGAGAAGGTGTGGAGCAACACAAGGCCCCAGACAGTAAAGTCCAAGGCATATTGCTTTGCCAAGCCATCGCTTGTGGATGGAAGGATCCAACAGGTGGATGTTCTGGGCAGACAGCACCCCTTCCCCAAAGCCCAAAGGGAAATACTGATTTTTATCTAGCATTATTTCTACATGTTTATCAACCAGAATTTGATCTGAAGGGAACTGGGTTCCTAGGAGCCTTACATCGCTGCAAAACACAATGGAGTCACCAACACTGGGGCCATGACAACCTTTGCTGAAGAGGGGCCTCACAGTGTCCCACTATTATGCAGAGACACTGCACTGTGCCTGCCACAATGGGATTCTCCCCAGCTGCAGAACACATCCCATCAAGTATAGTAAGACTCTATTAGAGGAGATACAATAGGGAGCTGGAGGACTCGCTCAGCACAGCTTCTGAAAAAATAACTCATTTCAATGCAAAACAGTGGTAGTTATTAGATACCTCCTTAAAGAGGAAAGGGAGAAGGATGAGAGGGAGAAGAATGGAAGATGGGGACCATGGCAGTTTGCACAAAAGTACCTTTTTCAGATTAATCCACTGTTTGAAGTAATCAGCAACCGGGAGCCCTAAGTACTGGCATTGTTCTGGCAACCTGTAAGAGAGAAGAGAGAGCAGGTTTGATTCAGTTAGCATCCTGACAACACAAAATGCGTTAAGTGTATTTTGTGAGATGGAAGAGATCCTTAAGTCTCCAGTAACATGCTGCATTTCATCTCTTGGCAAAGGAAAAAATAAATCTCACCAGAGCAGAGCTTGGTTGAATACTCATGAACACCTAACCACAGCCAGGCTGCTGACACCTTTCAGACCAAACATTCTGAATAGGAGCTGTGAGCAAGCACAGCCTGTAGCTCTTCCCCAGTGCCTAACACACAAACTCAACAACCGAGGCTGTCCTTAGCTGAGCAAATTCACCACAAATCCCTACAAAACCACCCTGCTCAGCTAACAGCTTACAGGGCAGACAGAAGGATGTCATGCCCTGGTGTTTTTCTATTTGGCCTTTATAGTTAAACACCAAATGAGACACGAGGGAGGGAAGGAGGCACCAGTACATTAATTTTTGGGGCAGTAACGCTGCAGGACCAAGAGAAAGCAAAGGCAGTTTTCCAGTCAGGTGTCTAGAAGAACAGAACACTCACAATTGTGAAGATGCAAAGTGCTGCACAGTCTCACCATGGGTTTGAGCACCAAGAGCCAGAGCTGTGAGCACAGGCATTTAACCTCTCTTTAAAGTGACCTATTGGAATAGAGCTCACAAAACAGAACAGCACCCGGAAGAGAGGGGATTGCCTGAAGGGACAACAGGACACCAGAATTTTGAAAGGTGTTTCTCCAACACTGTGCTAGCCCACTATATTTGCAGGGGAACCACGAGGTGCTCCTCAGACTGGGAATGCTGAAGCACAAAGCCACGCAGCTCCAGCTGAGCCTGTGCAGGAAGATGAGTTATGTGAGTTTTTCCCAGCCAGTTTGATGTGATCAAGAGTAATTGATGGATCTTGTTCATTCATATACTGCTGAGCATGCCTGGGGCACTGGTCACAGGATCTTTAACTGAAGCAAAGGAACATCCCAAATAAATATGTCAACTAAATAAATGACTAAATTAGAGCGGTTTGTGCATGTTAAAAGCCACAACCCCAGAAATGGGCTTTTGCAAATGGAGGGGGTTGGGGAAATGCACGACTTCCTCAGGCACTTGGGGAGTTTGTGTCAGGGGAGGTTGTAGAGAAGGAGGGAAGAGGTAGCATCAGCTGCTCAAACATCCCAACAAGGCCACTGTCCACAGCAAAGACTTCTTCCACTCTCCATAGAGGAAAGAGTGAATAATCCAGACTGGACTTTGAATTCCAAGCTCAAATTCAGGAACAAGCTCTGGTCAGATGTAAATACAAGCTAGACACCTTGAGCTGGGGTGCACCACCAGCAGCACTCCACACAGTACCTGCGTGCTTGGCCCGTCACCAAACTCCTCAAGTAAGGAGATGAAGAAGGGGCACAAATAATGCACTTCAGGTAATGTGAGACTCAAGCGAATGCAGCATCAGAGTGGTTTAGGTCTCAGTGCTGCCTCCAGCTCTCTGGGAAGAAAAAGAAGGAAGTCAACAAATCTCAGCAGAGAGTGAATTTCACCAGTACACCGGCTTTGTGATCCCTGCATAGACTAAGAAAAAATCCCTGTGTCAAAAATAAGTATCTGATCACAAGGAGATGCACATGCCATCATTTAGGAGCAATAAATAAATTGAGGTCATACAAACACATTTGAACAAGAAGGTCCAGAGGAATCTCTTTTAAAGCTGAAGCCTGTCAAAAGAACAAGCTTGAAACAGCAGGGCTGTGACGATTTGCAGGGTAAGCAATGTGACTTGACAGCATGGTCTCATCTCTGGGCACGGCTCATCTGACACGAGCACCATTTCTCTGAAATGAAGCACCTGGAGTGACTTCTCACAATTGCAGAGCTGTCCTATAAATAGCAGCCCAGTCCACGCATTTTACAGCCATTGCACATATGTCCCTGACATCCTGTCGCTGAACAGACCCTGCCAGCACCAGCCAGCATACTAAGAAAGCTCTTCTTCCAGGAAAGCTGCTTTCTACTGGGGCATAATTAAAAAACAAACAAACAACACAAGAAAAGGAAGCATCTAAAACAAATAATCAGTATAAATACAGACACATGATGCACTAGCTCAGCCTCTCTCACAGTGAGCTCAACTGCTCACATTTAGTTAGAGAGGACAATGACAGCAGTTGGCGTAGGTATGTGACTAAAAGCTAAGTCTTTCTTCGCAGCCCAAGAGGTTATCATTAATAAAGGACTCAACCAAGCTCTAGTTAGAGAAATAATTATCAATTCACCTAAGATTTGGACAAGGTCCAAAAGAAGCAAGTACAGCATTTTGCTTTTTAGCCACAGGATTTGACAGCTAACCACACAGTGCAATGAATGACATCTAAAGCGTTTCCATCCCTATGGGACCAAAAGACCCAGCAAACTGGACAGCTTGGTTTCACTTCCAGCCTGAGACTGATGGCAGTGTGCCCTGGGCGCTGGACAGTGGGTCTTTAATTGGAGAAAATAAATGCTCCAAATAAATATGTCAACTAAATAAATTACGCATTTTTGCAAACAAGTAACAACCCCAGAAGCTGCCTGTGAAGCCTATGTGACCTAAGGACATTCCCCTTCCCCCTCGCTACTTGGGCTTACCTTGTTTAGCACCAGAGAGACTTCAAGTTTTTCAAGGATTAGAAGACTACGCTCATCCTATAATG
>VZRI01006303.1:298295-310889 GCA_013397515.1 Upupa epops
CAGCATGGCTAAAATACACATGCAGTAGTTGTGAAAATAGAATACTTTTGGAGATAGTCTGCAAAGCCCTGGGCTTTCGAAGAAACCCTGACCAGGTTCCATCTCCCTTCTCTCTTTGCTTTGCTTTCCTTCCACTCTCAGTTCTCTCAACCACCCCCAAACTTGTCACGGTGCAACAAGCCTATGAGCTGCACATCAGCTTTAAATATCAGCCTACATGAAGCAGGGAAGTGGGAACAGACAGAGCAAGCCTCCATCGCCTGTCAGGAGACACTAATGAATTTCAACACCAGCAGCCATTGCCTCAGATGGGCTGGCAAGAGGAGGAGATGGAGTTACAACGAGGAGCCTTTTCAGGTGCAGTCTGCCTTTTTTCAAAGACCCTCTGTTAATAAATGTCATTGCTGAACAGGCTGCAGCAGCCCTCAGGTTGGGATGGGATGGGTTGGGGGAAGAGACAGGCAACTGACAGCACTCAGGACGCCTGGGCAGCACAGCCTTTTTCTCTGCTGTATCCCCAGGCAGGAGCCAGGAAAAGGAATCAGAAGGAAGATGAAACCGTCTTCCATTAAGATCCCAGTACCCAAATAACAACCTCCACAAGAAGCTAAGAGTACAACACTAAAAGCCACCTCTCATTCACTGGGATGGACCTAAAACTCTACATGGAAGAGTTCTTGGGATGCAAACAACTCTAGACATGCAGCTGTGCTCCCAGCAGCAGCAAAGGGTTACAGAGCAGCCTGCAAACACAAATGCATTCCCGAGGCAGCGCAGGAAGAAGAACCCAACACAAGGCACCATGTGGTAACCGCCCTGATGCACAACATGAAGGTCAACGCAAGTCTTCTTTACAAATGTCAACCTGTCATCTCTGGATATTAATGACGGCTGACCAGCAGCTAAAATGCATCCATGCTCCATTAGTAATAAGAGAGACACGATGCAGGAGAAGAGCACACACCATGGCATGAGGAGGCACCAGTGAGTCTGCAGGGCCCAGGGAGGTGTGATGATGGCAGATAAACAAGGGTCACTCTCCAGCTGCCCAGGAAGAAAAGCAGTCACCACACAAAACCCTTCACTGGAGTGTGTGTTATCTTTTTCTGTCAATATTTAATTGAATTAGTGTAATGAGGCCAAAAAACCCAGGCTAAGCAGTGAGGCTAATTCCTGGCACTTTCAGACCTTTCTCTCTTTCTGTGATGCTCATTCTAGACAGAGCTACACAGGCAACCTGCAACCCTTAACACTTGGGATTCATGGCACACACCACTGGCTGAAATGCCTGGGCACCCATTAAAAGGTAACAGTCGATTCCTCTAAAATTTGGCTGGGTACTAAGAAGGACTAGAAGAAATTTGGGCAAGCCCTTGCCTTCCCAGCTGCAAGCCTGTGAATGGAAAAGGCTCTTACCCCAGATTGCAACCACAGCAATGCACTGGGAAAATAATTCTGCCACAAAAAGCACGTGGGGCAAGTGGCTTATCGTGACTCGCTCATCCTGCAAAGCACTGTGCGCCTTCCACTGCCATCAACCTTAATGAAACACGAACACATTTAACACCATGAGAGATCTGGCCCTTTTATGGGTGTCTGTGCATCAGCTAGATGCTGGCAGAGATACTATCTCAACATTAAAAGCGAGGCTGTAACACAGCAGGTATTCAGCCTCCAACAAAAGATGTTCATCAACAATTGCACACACATGACGCTACAATAAATCTATGTGCTACTGCTTAACAGCTTCTCTTAAAAAGATTCATAGCTCTATTTACTGGGCCTGATTCAGCTGCTGTACATGTGGGAGTCAATCTGGAGTAACTACCTGGAGTTGCTAAGTAGCCAGTAAGAGCAGGATCAGGCTTGAGCCTTTTGATTTTGAAATGACTACTTAATCATTATGCAGGAAAGCAGACTTCACTGGCTCTGAGGTTCAGCTGAGGTTAGGAGAGCAGCAGGCAGGGGCTCTGCACTCTTCCATGCCAAGTCCTCCAGATCAGTGAAGGAGTTGGACAAACACTCTGTCCAGCTCTTCCAGACAGGAAGGAGAATGACTGTGTGGACATCAGAAGAGCATGACACTGCTCCCAAGGACAGAGAAACTGCCAAGTCTCCAAGGCTAAGCTTGCTCTCCCAGTCCTCAAAACCTGACAATGTAGAACCTCCTTAACACCAGATTTCTATACACAATCTTGATGTAACAGGCAGTCTGCTTATTAAGAAGCATTTTATGAATAGGACTACAGAATGGGATAAGTTTGTGAATCTACCACACAGGCATGTTCTCAGTGAAAGCTACCCATCATGAACACTGGCTGCAGCAGGTTAATTTCCAATCTGTTACCAGGAAAAACTCTCCTGTGCAGGTAATAAAGCATGGAGCAAACCAGTGGTGGAATCTTCTACCCTGAAGACAGTCATACTCATCTGGAGAAGACCTTGAGGAACCTGACCTAAATCTGTAGTTCTGCTTTGAGCAGGGGGCTAGATTAAAGATCTCAGTTTAAATAATTCTTATTCATGCTCCAGCACATCCTGATTACACAGAGCATATCCTTTCTCCATCCATGTGGTCTCATACAAAGTCTTTCTTAGACATGCTAACTTAGTATTTGCCTGGTCCTCTGCATATTAGTTCTTAAAAGAGTGTGTTCAAACTCCTGATGCAGAATACTGTGATTACATACTAAGTAAGGGAATATATCTGCTGCAATGGAAGCACCCACAATGCACCACATATAAGCCCCCTCAAAACAAAACCATGCAAGTTTAATTTTAGCTTTGTTTTTGTGCTTCTCCTCCCACTGTATAGTTCTCAGTGCAGAAGTATTTCTCTCTAGAAAACCAAAGCATGCAAGACCTAGAGCAAGGCACTGCTCTAGAATATAGAAGACATGTCCTGTCTCCATCTTTCCGTACACCTGCCATGTAACAGGCAAGATGAAACCTTGGCTCTGCCTTGCTTGTCCAGACCACTTAGCATACAAACCCTTCAGGACAAGAGCTTCTCTGCTATGAGTCATAAACTGTTTAGTGCCTAATGGTAAAGCCTATAGACGCTTAACATAATACAATCATGTCACTTAAAGACCATTAGTCTCCAGCCTAAACGGCATTCTTGCAGTCACAAAGGGAACCTGCCAACTCAGGAAGTCAGGATAAGGGATGTGGGTGGCCAGTCAGGTCACTGGACTGCAGACACCCAGACGTGAAGCACCAAGTAGGACAGAGCCCAGCCAGACAGCACAAGGGAAAGCCACAGCAGCTCTAGTAGTCAAAGAGCTTAATCTCTGTGGTTTTCTTGAACCACCTGGATCAGTCCCTGTCTGACTGATGAAAAACCTCTTCATCTTCAGACATGGCAGTATCATTTGCAAAGGGGGCATAAGCCCCTCACATCTACACAGGAAGTTTCCAGCCTTTTACATCACCTGTTTCCACTCACTGAAGCAGAACATTTATCTACCATGTATGTGCTGTTTTGTCTTCTGATGCTGTTTGAACTCTTCTTCCTTCCTGGCACAGTCTCTACCCTTCTCTGGTATCACATCATCTAGGCCTACTCTCTCAATTGACTTTTGTGATTGCCTCTTCTCTCTCTCCATTACAGGGAAGAGAGAAATTCTATAAGGAACCAGTGGAATGGGGTAAACCTCCTCCCTGCCCCCTCTGATGAAACGCAACCCAAAACTACACACACCACAGCTCAATGGGCACTCAGCACACCCCCCGGGTTGGCTGTGGTGGGGAGCTTGGCACATCATGGAATGGTACCTGAGCCCAGATTTCTGTGCAGCTGCAAATTACATCTGCATGGGGGAAACAAGCTTGTCTTTTTCTCATGGGGAAGAGCCTGCTCCCCATCTCCAAGCACAAGCTGCCATTAGTATTTGCTTCATCGGAGAGAAGGAGCAGTGAATCCTCCAGAGCAAAGGACAAGTGCAGCAATTAGGATGCAGGGGCTGCGGGAGCTGTTTAACAGCACGACCTGGAGGTCAGTGCCGCTGACTCCCAGCCCTACATAAATATTGTATGAGTCGGGGAGAAGGGCTGTTACAGCCCCCCTCAGCGCCATCCCTTCCCCCTCCATCGCCACTCTGCATCTAGCTAGATATGCCAGCAATATTATTTACAGATGTGACAGTGGGGAAAAAAATCACTTGAGTAATGAGAATAGGAAAGAAAGCTGCTCCGTGGAGCAGAAGCCTGGAAGCAGCTCCCACCTGCACCTTCTGCTTCCCCTTGCAGGGTGCTCCTCTGCACAGGTAACTACCAAACCATATGGCTTATTCTCAAACTAGAGGATGAAATAGCATCAATGACAATGAGGGAAGACTGTGAGCTCCCATCTCAAAGGCTGTCCATGGGTTTGATTATCAATGCTGCTGAAGGACACTTTATATAGCAGCTGCTTTCCAGTTTCCTATCATGTATTTGCTAGACCTCCCCCACACCACCACCTTTGGAGGAAGCCTTACAGCAATATGAGAGGCTTTATAGAGAGCTTCCCCTCAGACTCTGTCTGTGTAGCTCTACAGAAGGGTCCCTACTTCATCATGGCCACGGTGGCCTCATCCCTGCAAAGACTCTCCCAGCAGCTCTGTTTGGTATCACCTGCTTTCTTCATCCATCACCCATCCACTCACTGTTTATTCTCTGAAGGGTCATCTTCACCTGCAGCTTCAGCCACACTGATCAGCACTGCCCATACCATATCCTAGAAGAACCTTTCATTTTTTTTCTGGAGGTTTCACTGCATGTTTGCCATGATGCTCTACAGAAAAACAAACATTATTTTCAGGTTCACTGAGACTACAGGTTCCTGAGGACAAGGACACAGGCCATTCTTCAACGTAGCAGCAGCCCATAGGGGTTCACAGCTAACAAACATCACAAGCACTCAAGAACTGCAGGAAACACAGCCTGGATGTGCTTCTGCTCACGATACCTTGCAGAAATTCCTCTGCTGCTCTGATTGCTGAATCCATGGAAGAAAGGCAGAAGCCTGCTCTTGCCATTCTCAGCTTTCCTGAACTCACTGTGCAATTAATGAGCTTAATTATTGATGGAAAAAGCAGGAAAAGGAGGAATGAAAAAAATAAAAAAAACAAGGGAATGGTGTGGGGGTGGCAGATGCCAAAGGTCTCCAAAGATCTTACCTCAGCCTAGAGCAGAGAAAGAGCCCCTAGCTGCTCTGCCGCTCCCACGGCCCTGCTCTAATGTTCCCTGACATGCCTCTGAAGACAGCGAGCTGTTTGCAGTCACCACCGTGATTTGTTAGTAATTATTTTCACAGTGTCACATTGCTGTCACTCATTTAACAAAGAGACAGGCAGCCCGAGGCTGCCTGCGAGAAAGAACCAGTGCAGAAAAGGAATTGTCAGGCACACAGGGATTCTCTTTGCTTCCTGGGTTTCATAACCAGAGTCCTTACTGGCTTCTGAAGAAACTTCTGAGAGAACTGGCAAGTCCGAATCATCTTTCACCATGGTCACAGCAAGAGAAATTAATTACTTAGCCCCCTCCTCATTTCACCTCACCTGCATATCCAGTGCAAGACCAAGATACTTAGAGCCCCTTTAAGCCAGCGATTTGCTTCAGACCTGCAGCAAACAAAAAACTTGGCAACTGATGACTTTAACTGTTCTTTCTTGCAAGCTCCAATTACTTTTCATATGGTCTTGCCATTAGACTGTGCTTCCCAAGCATGACAACCCTGATAACAAACCCCTGCCTAAGCCTAGCACCCTCACATACACTAACCCTCAGCCACATGTGCTCTCCCTGCACCAGTCTCATTAATTCTGGCACACCGCTGTTCTCAATGTGGCAGTAACATTTCACTTGGCATTTTGCAATGCCAGGGGATCTCAGAAGTTTCCTTACACCTGAAATACACAGCCTAATGGCTTGATGTCTCTGTTTTCTTATATGCAGTGTGGTGATTTGACAAGAACCTCCCCTTGAACCACTTCACACCCATCCATCTCACACCAGCTGTGCAACCACAGCCATCCATCCTTCAGCTGACTTGTTAGTCCCAGGTAATCACTCCTTTCCCAGTAAGTGTGGAGCTTGCTTGGGCCCCCAAGGACTGGAACCTATTTTGACACTTGAAGTGCCTCACAATGTAAGGACACAGAGATGAAAGATGAGACATCTGGACAGACAGCTCTTAAAGCACCCTTGATCTATAATCAGACAGCAAGTGGACTTCCTCCAGGGCAATTCCAAGTTTGAATGACTCCTGGCAAAAGTGTTCTTTTGCCTCACTTGCTTACTGACAGCATACAAGGGTCAGTCCCTGCTGTACAGGGAGACCTGGGTATTAATTCACCCTCTTAGCACAGGGAGAGTTTGGAGATATTAAGCTTCACAGTCTAAGAAAAACTCTCCTGCAATTAACTGCATGGAAGAGCACTGACTAAGAGGGCAGCTCCTTTTCAGGGGTCCTTTTAATAACCAAGAAATAGCACATACATGCTGTGAAGAATTAGGATCGCCATTGGGAAGCTAAATAGTCCATAAAATGTAAGAGTTCTCTTCAGAGCTGGGAGCACAGCAAGCTGGAGGAGAGGTCTTGGCAACCTCCCACCCGCATCTTCCCTCTGCCCAGTTTGCAGGGGACACACACGATACTAGGCAGGGATAAGGAGCTGAACTCAGACAGTGCCCAGGCACTTCCAGCACACTGACAGACTGTCAGCACCATGACCTGGATCAACATGCAGAAGGAAAAACTGAAGCAGGGAAATTAGAGATGAACAAGAGGCACCTACAGAGGAAAGATGAAGGGTATCCCAGGTGCTGAGCAGAGGGCAGGGCCTTGCTCAATGAGGTGCAGACAAATCTGGTGGGACCTGGGCAGCATGAGCTTCCCACACACAGCCTTGTAGGCACATCACACTGCTTTCTCAGACTTTTGCCCCCTAACTCCTCAATTCTGCTTTCTTCTAGTACCACCTTCATGTGCCTCATGCCATTGCTATCACCTGGTCCACAGCAATCTCCAAGCACAAGGCACTGTCTTTGGGGTGACAGGCTGAAGGCAGCATCATGTCCAGACACACAGAAAAACAAGACTCCAACATGGAACGGACTCAGCTCAAAAAGTTAGTCTGTAGCTTCAGTGTTCTCCTGAGAATCAGTCCTACACACCCAGACATCCACTCCTCAGGATACAGAGAGCTGCTGGACAAGGCACGTGAGAATACGCTGGAGGGAAAATACCAGGGATGACCTCAAGATGGCCCAATAGGTCTTTGACAGCCAGGAGCTCCAGAAGGAAAGGACTGAATCCATCCAGGAAAATGGCTCCCAACAGGAAACAAACATGCAAACAAAATAAATGCTTACAAGAAAGCTACCGACTCACACAAGGCTTGACTAGAGCAAGTGACAGGAAGGCTGCTGCTCCCAGGCTGGTAGTATTTTTCAAGCAGAGCTCTCTTAAGTAGAAGAAGCCATGAGAGCACCACTCCCAGTCAAGCCACTGGGAGAACAACACTGGTGATAACACACAAATGTTTTGCTTTGGCTGGGAAGTAAGAAGAGCTGGGATCCAAAGGGAGGTAGCTAACGTTTTAACCTCAGCATGAAAAATATGGCTGTCTAATGCTAGAAGAATTACGCTTTTAGAGGCAGTAAAGAAAATACACACTTTGTGAGGCTAATCTTAATTTTCACATTATGTTGTAAGACAACAACTCTCGGATGGTAAACAACTCTCCAGTGGTTTATCTCTCCAGACCTCCAGACAACCAGCTTTTAAGTTCCTCATGGCACAAGACAGCCACAATGTTGAGTTGCTCTTGGAGGACTCTCTCACACAGACAGAGGCTGGAGTGTGCTTTTTGCCAAATATTCATTGCAGACCCACTGATTTTGAAACTGTTTTGCCTGGATTTGTTGTAATACTGGGCACAGAATTTGCTTTAGCAAATCCAGCTGCAAAGGGAAGTTCCAATGCAGCTCCAGTGAAGAGGGTATGTGCAGATGACACTGAAACCAATGACTTGCATTCAGTTCAATGACTGCTTTCAAACAGAGTTTGAGTTAAGTTACCCAGGGATGGAAAATACGTGTTCTCTACTCATTATCCCATCCCAACAGTTCAGTGCTGGAAACAACATGGTGCAATGCCTGTCTTGTTCCACCCTACAATGAATTTATTCCACATTTCTCCACCATCTTTCGTGCTGCTTCCAACTTCTTTGGTCCCAACTGCCAGGCAGCAGAGTCTGTGCTCTTCAGAGTGCACTGAGCATCACAGCTCCATAAATCTGTGGCCACTACAGTCCTGACAATGACAAATGTATTTGCTGTGGCATGCCAGACAAGTAGCAGACCTAAAGGTGATAGTCCACTGCATGACAATGCCTGTGCAAAGATTTCATGTTCAAAGCTTAACCCAAAGTCACTTCCGGTGTCAAATGTCTCCGACATCCTCACTTGCACAAACTCACGCAACCCGTGGATTTCAAACACAGGGAAGAAGATGAGCTAGCTAGGGGAACTGCTGGCAAAGGATAACAAAAGTCAAGTGTGCTACATTCATTGCAAATAACAGTGTACAGAAGGGAAATCTTAAAATCCAGAATTTATTTTGCGTAAGTGATATAATTTCCTTTAAAAACAAAACGCTGGACTGCAGGGTTACAAAAGTGAATGGGGTCAGTGCTACTCCCTGTAAGTGCTAGAGAAGAGCATGCTCACAAGACTGCCTTGGTTAGTTCCAGGAAAGCACTTTAGGATGTAATTACATGAACCACTCCATCAGCAAAGCTGACTCAAAAGTACCCCTGACCCTGGGTACTCAGTCCCATCCTTGCAATGTAGTTCACACCACCCTCTTCCTTTAGCCAATGTAATTGTGTGAAGAGATACACCACAAGCTTGGTTAGCAAAATGACCCCACATGTAAGCAACAAAACCAAGCTAATCCAAAGATCTTAGAAAGGAGATGGTTTATTATTTTTAAATGTAGATGACTGTTATCTTCCTTGTTACTCCCAAAGCCACCCTCTGAACCTATCTACTTCCCTGCTGTCATCCAACTAGCCCATGCTGTGCCTTCTCCTGCCTCTCCTGATGGCTAATCCAGTGGTCCCGCTCTAGTCAGTAATTTTCACCCTCAGGCAGAGACTACTAACCCTGTCCTGGTCCTTTGATAAAGAACAGCAGTCACAAGGGACACTAACACCATCCAGCTTCTTCACTCATGACCTAAGGTTAATCTCAAACCAAATGTCCAGGACAGAAGGTTGGAATGACCAGCCCACTGCCTCACTGTTTGCTGGTGTGAGAAGGTAAGCATCCTCCCAGCCAGTGTAACTTGCATAGAAAGAATTAAAACAGTAAGATAAAATGAGAAATTTTACTCTTCAGAATTTACTAATATGTAACCTAGGAAGAGCACCAAGAGCTATAAACATTTCAAGACACTTCACCATGTTTTATCACTATATTAGAAAGCACTTGCCTTTTAACACTTATTTAAGAAAATAAAAAACTTCTGAGTAGTAGTTTCCTGTAGAGACATAAATTAGCATGCTCTGATCCAACACAGTAAGTGCAGTACAAGCATCTTCACGTCAGAGGTATAAAGACTAAAGCCTACAAAAATCAGATGGCAAACAACCCTCCAGTGGTTTATTCTCTGCAGTCAATGTGCATTTTTACCAGCGTTCAATGCAGAGTGATCCCAAACTGGAAGGATTAATGGATGCTCTCAATGTTAAGGGGCTGGCCTGAGATTTCAGCATGTGTTATTACAGCTCCTTTCTCTGCTTCTGCCTACCCGCACAACCATAGGCACATTGCTTAACCTCACCATATCTCTGCTCTGTAGTTGTGAACACACCATAAAAGTGCTTCTTCAGCTGCCAAGATTAATACACATCGTGCTCAAGAGCAGGCAAACTGGTTCCATTCACAGAGGGAGGCAATCTGACGTTTCAGAGGAGATAAATGACACTAAAGAGCTGACATTACAAGGGCTCAACCCCAACAGACACTAAGTACCCCCTCTTCCACTAAAACCATTTCCTCTAGTCAGCAGTAGCCCTTGAGAGACAGGCTACGCTCACCACCCCATGCCACATCACTGCAGTCTGCTTAATGACTAGCAGCAGTGCCACCTTAGGTGCACGATGAGGTCCAAGCACTAAAGCAGACCACACCAAGTATATGAATCCATTCCTGGAGTTGTTAAACTTGGAGGATAGCTCCTTGCAACAGGCTAAAGCAATCCTCCTACTGAGCGCTCGAGGCCTGAGGACCGTCTGCCTAACGAGGCTGTATCCCCACTCATATTTTAGCTTGGCAGGTCTGGTGCTCCTTTCATCTTTTCCTTCAGGTAGCTCTCTTTTAATTAATAACATTTCTGTGTCGACACAGGGAACTTTCCACCCAGAATGAATGGCCCTCTCTCATTAGAACCATGACTTGTCACGATGCATTCAAGAGCAAGAGTGTGATTCATTCCCTTGCCTGGGAACGAGGGGTGTTGCTGAGAGGTGGTGGGGAGAAGATTCTCTGTAATGAGTGACTGATATTTGCTGAAGTTGATATGCGACTCTGGCGGCTTGAACTGCCTTGTCAGGACAAGCCTTCAGAAAGGTGATGTTCCTACTCAAGAGGCTTTCCTCATTAAAGAAATTGCATCTTAACAAGAAGGAAAGGGAGGGGTGGCAGGAGAGCTGCTGTCTCCCCGACTCCAGCCTGGTTCTCACACACTCATAACTGAAAGCTGGTCGATCCAAATGCAGCCAGAAGAGGATCAGCACTCAATTTCTGACCCTTCTTTTTCACTCGGGCTCACTCCAGCAGTAACCAAATCCCTCCAACAGGGAGTCTCTTTCTGATGGCGTACCACACTCATGACAAAATCTTTGACAGCCCGGCTGAGGACCTGGACCCATGCTGGATCTCCACAGGTCCTTCCCAGAGGCCTGGTGTCCTCTCTGAGTACACAGCTCATTGTGACTAGTGCTCCCTGTTGTCAGAAGGAAGCCAGATAAACAGCTCTGTGATTTTCCAAGACAGGTCCAAGAGAAATCAAGTCTGTAGCCACACAGTGCCTCACTGTCCAAGATCCAAAAGCCAACCACAGGCTTCACAGGCCCTTCACATCTGAATTTCCATCTTGGCAGACTCAGACATTTCAAGGTACCATCAGCAGAAAGCAGAACCTTTATGATCACTATTCTTCTGCTGCTTTTCTTTGAGTTAAAGTGCTAAACACATTTAAATCCCTGGCTTTGACAGGGCTCTTTCCCCATCTTGCCTACACATCCATGCCTGACAGGCTTGTAGATTCCTCCTCTTTGCTCCAGACACTTCTGCCCGTTGAACTTCCTCATCCCACTATGCCTTCCAGTGCCCTGGCACCTAACAGTGGCATCTACTTGGCGCACTCAGACAGCCTGTCCAGAAGATACCAACAGAACACGCAAATAGAAGCCAAACTAAATGCCCTGTTTACTGCTGGAGGAACCAGGAACAACATTCTATGGTTTCCTACCAACCACCAAGCTAAGATCAACAGAGGGCAGAAATTCCAAACCACATGAGACATCAGATAAGAGACCGCAGCTTGCTTTGCAGGCAGCTGAGCAAGCAGATTTCATCACTAAGGAAGCTGAGAAAAGCAGCAGAAGAGGAGTTTGGAACAGAGTTGCCCCGAATCACTGCTCCCTAAGCCAAGAAGTGCTGCACTCACCTCATCATCCTGAACTCCTCTGGAACCCAGTAGTGTTTTTAGCATGCAATACTTCCACCAACACACTCCTACTGCCACAGTGCTTTCTGTGCCCACAGTGTGATCTTGACATGGTAGCAAAAGGCACCAGCTACACTGCAAGTCTTATAGGGAAGCACAGGGTGATTCCCTGGAACACCTCCTGGATGTTCCAAGTTGCTGAGGCTCTGTCTCCCTGTCTGAACAGCCCTGTTTCAGCTCCCTGCCTTCCCTCTAAAAAGAGATGCTCAGTTCTGCTTTGCTAAACCCTATTTGGCAATGTGTCTAAACACACGCAAACTTAATTAGTTCAGGAGGGAGACTCGGCATTTGTGGTGACGGATAAAAGTAATGGGAAATGAGACAAGTCAGAGCTGGCAGGAAGTCCTCACTCAAGCCTCATTCACTGGCACAACGCTAATCAGATGTGACGCTAGCCGATGCAGCACCCAATCAGTGACAGAGCTTTGTGATGTGCTACTCACCAAGCAGCTGAAGCTAGACACCCACTATCCATGTGATTTGGAAACACAAAATATATTTTCTGTTTGCCCTGGAGATGCTTTAGGATTGAATTCTGAAGTTAATGGCTTAAAAAAAATTTTGTAAAGGAAAAGAGAGAAATGAACCACTCACTGCAACCACCTGGTCAAGAGTGGAATGTTCTTTTCCAGTTGACTAGTGAGGCACAATCCATGCGAGAGACCACTCATATGGTGAATTGAGAATCTCTACTCCAGAACTGCATGTCCTGCTGAGCCAACTCATCCCCAAATCCCCATGGTTCACAAGAAATGGGGCTCATCTTTGCCTCTATTTGCCCACTGTAGAGCTCTGAAGCAAAACAAAGC
>VZRI01006304.1:0-11546 GCA_013397515.1 Upupa epops
GCAACTTCCTGCAAACTGACTGGGAATTGTCCTTGCCTTGTGCTAAACCCTGACCAGTGCTCCAGAGATGACTAGTTGGCCATGGCCAAGATCACTTCAGGGTTTTACATAGGTGTGACAATCAAATTTCCATGGCTCCAAAGGTTCCTGGGCACTGTGTGGGGCCTCCATGACCCCCAGAGTCTCCAACTCCAGGTACTTCAAATCATCACTATGACCAGAACAGTCAGGTCTGTAAAACAGTTGGAAATGCCCCATTGGATTATTTTCTTTCTCTTTTAACCTGGGGAAAACCTGTTATCTGGGAAAGACAAGAGAACTTGGTGGCTTAGGTGGGGTTTTTCCTCACTGAACTTAAAGCAAAATCATGGAAAGGTCTAAAACTGTCACCTCGATTTGTTCATAATCCTTGAAGATTACTCTGCTCTGTGGGGAGGGTACATGTCCCTCTGGACCTGTCAAAGAAGTTCAGAAGACCAGGCGAAAACTAGGTAGGGTGAAATCCACCTCCTGCGTCCTCCTGGAACCATCCCTGTCCAGTGCATGTGCAGAGGACAAGTGAGGAACAGGGTCCATTTCTCTCCCTCACTGGGCTCAGTCCAGAAAGGAAATTTTCTGTTTTCCTCATAAGAGCATGTAAAAGAGAACAGAATCACCTGGGGCTTTATTTTAGTTCTCGTTTTTCTTCCCCCAGAATTATCCTTAATAAGCATTTCATTTTCCACTCACTATCTTTTATTGCCATTTTTACTGTTCCTGATTTGTCACTGTTGTTTCAGAGCCAAATTATAACAAAAGCTCAGTATTATTTTCTAGAGGAATGAATTTCTGTTTTACAGACTGCTCTTCTATAGGAGGATTTTCCCTTTTGCACCCCATGGCTGCTCCCGCATCTGTGGCACATCACTGAATCTAGCCCTTTCTCTTTAGCAGCCCACATCTCTAATCCCGGTGCAGAGCAGGATCACTGATTCCTGTGTAGGGGATATGGGAAGATTTCCAGAGCAGATTAGTCAGTTACTGCGCTTCAGTTGGGTTCCTGCCCAAGTACCAAAATAAGAGCTCCGTAGATTGTGAGCAGGTTCTCACATTGTTTCTGATGTGACGACGATCTTAGCGTTTTTCGAACTTAAATAATTCTATGATCCTATTATATTAGGAAAACTTCTTCCTGGAAAGGAAGACCTTGGAACAGGCTGCTTAGGGAGGGGCTTGAATCACCATGCCTGGGCATGTTTCAAAGTTGTGGAGATGTGGAGCTTAGGGCCATGGTTTAGCGGTGGCCTTGGGACAGTCGGGTTAACGGTGGGGCTTGACCATCTTGAGGGTCTTTTCCAACCAAAACAATTCTATGATTATATGAGAAACGTTGTCTTCAGCTTGTAAGTAACTGTTTCACACAAGCACACTTATCACAGGACAGACACCTGGTTCTTCCTGAAAATGATTACCCTACCTTAAAAATACCCTTATTTCACACTCTGATGTGATGAGTTCGCATCATCTTCCAACAATGCAAGACACACCCAGAAACAGACTCCTCATCCCACTGGACAACATCCAACCTGCAGAGTAGTCCTTTTGGGGAATTACATTGGATTTCATTTTGTTATTTGGGGGTTGGAGGGTTGTTCATTTGTTCACTTGTTTGTTTTCTCTAGCCCTTCTGATTATAATTAATACTCATTGGTAATGCAATAGCATGCAACGAAACCAACTACAGATCTGGAGCCCCTTGAGTCAGGCACTTAATTACTAACAGGCTTTCCAGCACACATTAAGGGTTGGCCTGGCTGGGTCTGTAGGGAGGAAGAATGAAGCAATATCAGGAGAGGGAGATAAATTTCATTCCATTAGTCCCAGGAGGGTGGTAACTCTGAAGCTGCTTTACCCAGTGTGTACAACTCCACGCTCCACACTGACGGATGTGTCCCTGAGCTGTCACTTCACATGCACTTCACCTCCTGAGACTCACATCACCTTCTGAAGATGGAGGAATCCAACTCTTAGGGCTTCCCCAGCTCCAGAATAACTCTCAGACATTTACAGTCCTGCATTTTCCTTATTTACCTTTCCTCCAGACACTGGAACTCCATCATTGCCCTGGGCAGACTGAGAGGGGCCTGGACAACAATTTGGGGGAAGAAAATTTGCCTTGTATCCAACCTAAACCTCCCCTGTCTCAACCTGAGACCATTTCCTCTTGTCCTGCCACTTGCTCCTTGCAGAAATAAACCAACCCCCACCTTGCTCCAATCTCCTGAAGTTCAGGGAGTTGTAGAAAGTGAGAAGGTCTCCCTTGAGCTTTCTTTTCTCTAGTTAAACCCCCTCAGTTCCCTCAGCTGCTCCTCAGACCATCTGTGCTCCAGCCCCTTCCCCAGCTCACTTCTCTGGACACACTTCAGCCCCTCAATGTCCTTCTGACAGTGAAGGACCCAAAACTGAACCCAGTGTTTGAGGTGGGGCCTCATCGTTGCCTAGTAGGACAATCCCTGCTCTGGTCCTGCTGGTCACCTTGATATCCCCTTGTATCCACTGATACAATCCGGGGTGCTGTTGCCCTTCTTAGCCACCTGAGAACACAGCTATTCCTAACACACAGATCAAGTTCCTCCTCATCCCAGCTCCTTGCAATATGGAGAACAGCTCCTTCACAGTACCCTGAAGGTATTTATAGGCTGTGAGCACCATGGCTAAATGACTTCTTTTTCCCCCACTGGAAGGAAATCTCCTCTGAGGTGACTCTGCCTGTGCCCGTTCTCCACACAGTGTGGACATGACAGGCAAAACGAGGTGTGTGGTTTATCCCTTAATCAGCCTAGCTGGCTTATGTTCCCCTTCCAAGAGGAAGAAACAAAACAAACTGACTGGAAAAAAATACAAATAAAAAGATCTACCTGTACACTATAACTCTTGTGTCAAATCAACTCACCCTTGCAAGGAGGAGTGTAATTCCTCACTGCACTGAGGAAACACTTAAGCAAACTCAGCCTTGTCGAAGGCTTTGCACAAACAGGTCAAATGGCTTTGATTCATTCCAAGCCCTGTCTAATAATTCATCAGTCTGGTTTCTTCCCCTCTCCATTAGTAGATGGCAAACACATCGTCCTAACCTGCAGCTTTTAGTACAGAAGATTCAACGTGCGTGGATTTATATCGCTTCATGCCTCGTGACATCTTTTTAAGGTGCCTTCTGCTGTACACACCAAACATCAAAGGAGAACACAGGCAGCTACAAAGGGAATAATGTGTGGGGCTCCAGGAGACACCTGCTACCTATTTCCAGCTCACAGGTAACCAAGTCAGCTGTATAATATCTGAGAGACGCTGCCGTGAAGGCTGTCATGGGGAGATGCATTATTCTTCACAAATGTGGAAGTTAAACCTCAGAAGGAATAGCGAGCCTGTTTCTAAGAGTTGTTTATCCAAAGTTGCAGAGACAGCTAGGGTTGAGAAGCTTTGAGTTTCCTCCTGGGTTCTGTCTCTAGGGCAAGTCTGAAGAAGGGGTCAGACTGGCTGCAAGGCAAATCTGCAGCCAGCACATTGGGAACCAGTCGACAGGTTCTGGGCACCAGTTAATGAGTGATGTGGATGGACAGAAAGAATCATAGCATCATAGAATGGCTAAAGTTGGAAGTGACCTTAGAGATGATCTACTCTAGTCTCCCTGCCATGGCATTTTCCAGCCACAATCAGCATCACGTAGCCAAATGTAATCATCCAGGTAGGTAAAATCACATTAAAGAATATAAGATATAATCATGGTGGTGCTGATACATATGGAGGGTCCCATATGGGCAGCAGGAGGGAAAAAAAATATAGAACAAAGCATTCAAGAAAAGCTGCCAGAGGAAAAGAAGACTGAGAAATTCAAACCCCTTTATGATTGATTTGACTGTTCACATAAAATTCTCACGGACAGGACCACATGAACTCTGTGCAAGTGGTGGCCCAGGCACCAGGTTTACTCCAAACAAAATCACAGCCATCATCCAAGGCTCCCTTCCCATGAGGCTGTAGCTGCCTGTGTTTTCTTTGCTCTGATTAATCACAGATGATGGGATTTCCCAGGTGGCTGCTGCAGAGATATCAGCCAGCCTTGTTTGATGCAAAGCTTGAAGTGAAGGCTGATTATTTTGCAGAGATTGTGTTCAATGCAAAAGGTACCCTGGAACTCTCCCAATGCCTGTTCTGAGCGTTTACTGAGTTCAGTTTAGCTCTGAGTCTCCAGAGACCTTAAATCATGCAGACAAGGACTCCCAAAGACTCCCATTACTGCTTTTCTGAACAGTTGAGCATTTCCCTCAGGCACCTCCACTCCTCTTGGGTTTTGCAGCCACTAGGGACTAAAGTCTAAAGGTAAGATCTGAAATGCCTGTGTGCAATGCCTCCTGCAAGTATGGACTGCTTATGGTTAAAGACCTTTGGCCTGGACAGAAATATTCTGGTACCAGAAGAGACTACAGGAAAGCTGGAGAGGGACTTTTTACAAGGACATCTAGTGACAGGACAAGAGGGCAGGGTTGAAGCTGAAATAGTGGAAATATAGATGAGATCCTAGGAAGAAATTCCTCTCTGTGAGGGTGCTGAGGCACTGGAACCGGTTGCCCTGGTAGGCTTTGGCTGCTTCTTGTCTGGGTTCAAGGCCAGGTTGGATGGGGCCTTGAGCAACCAAGTCTGGTCTGATGAGAGGTATCAGGAGAGGTTGGACCTAGATGATCTCTGAGGTCCCTTACAACCTAAACCATTCCATGGCTCTATGATTAAATTTGAGTGTTGAATCTAATTATCTTCTTGGCCTTATGCTTCATTGCTCAAGCAACAGTGAGAGAGGAGAAATGCAAAACCCACAGCTTCCCAAGTCTTAACTCACAGCCCTTTAGCATCTGGACCTGTTTAAACCCCATCTCAAAGTGGACTGCCATTCCCTTGGGGGAAAAGAGGTATGAAAGATGAGCAATATGATTTGATTTTGGAAGAAGCACCACAAAACCTGCCCCATTCATTTCTCCTCAATAAACTGGGCCCATGAGCTTTAAACCAGCTGCCTCTTACTTGTGTTTCAAAAGGACCTCCCAGTGCTGTCAGCAGTGTCATGGAGATTGCTGCTAATAGCTCTGTCAAAGCTCTCCATGAGGGCAGGTATCACAGACAGGGTTTTTCAGTTGGATTCAATAAATCACAACTGTTTTTACTGCATCTTTCATGCAAACTGCTTTCCAGATGACTTTGGACAGAAATAAATATGTACTGAGGAACTGCCCATGGAGGAAGAAGAGAGATTCACATGAAGAGAGGTGGCAAGTGATGAGACTCAAGACTGAAAAGATATGGCCAAGGCATTTCTGAGCTGGGAAATATCTCTCTAATGGAGTGGGGGGAGCTCATTCTTTCTCTCCATAGGGAAAATCAAGCAGCGGAGAAGAGGACCACAGAGGTTTATTGTATCTCTTGGGGTCATTCATTCTTCAAGCCACTTGCAGGCAGCTAATCCCAGCCCCAACAACAGCTTCAGTCAGCAGATGACCAGGCTCTGAGGATACAGCAGAGGGTCTGGTCATGTTCTGCACCTTGCACTGATGCCATTATCAGTGGCAGGAAAACATCTGTCACTGCTGAGTGACTAAAGATCCTCCAAGGTGGATCTGGAGATGAGGCAGCACTTCTTACCAGCTCAGCAATGGTAAGCTGCAGGGAGATGCTTGGAAAGATTCGTGAACATAACAACAATTCCTAACACCTATCAAGCACACTACAGTTCCACAACAGCCAGCTGTGGAATCACCTGTTCATAGATCAGATTCTGGAGGAGTCACAAGGAAGTGAGAAGTGGTGTGAACTTAGAAGATCCTTCTTGCTAATTTTGATTCCCAGTGACAGTCCCAGGTTTTCCTTACCCAGGACAGATAGTGGCTTCACCTTCTGTAAACCTTTCCTGCTCTCCATAGAACAGCCCTGAGTCCTTGTTCTCCATCACCTTGACCACCTCAACCGTCTCCTGGGCAACCCCTTCTGTCCAGTCACACCAGACTTGATTTTCCTCTTTTTCCTTCTCCAGGACTTTATGCTTATTCAAGGCTCAACTTCCCATCCACTTCTTCAAGTTCACCCCCTGAACCATGTTTTTCCACTCTGCTTTCACCAGAAGTTCAGTGCCAACATGCCCATATTTAAGTTTTTAAGCTACCATGGCCAAAAGAGATGAAGGCAGTCCACGTGAGGTGGTGGAAATGTCTTCCCAGCCTTACTCACACACTTATCAAGCATTTCCCTTCATCAGTCTGTTGAGGCTTGAAGTTCACTGCCAGGAGGTGTTACCAGAGGGGATTTTGACAGATGTGTTTGAAACAAGGGAGCAGCAGTGAACTGAAGATTGACAGGAACAAGCTTTTCATAGTTTTGGTCCTTTGTATTCTTTCAACAAATTGTGTCCTTCTAAAAAAACTCTGTTTTAGCAGGAGAACTACCTTTGAATTTGTCCTCTTCCACTTTCGGGTTGAATAGAAAAAGGTCTAGGTCTCTAGTTGTTTTTTTTAGGAAGGCAAAAGGAATATAAAGTCCACTGAAGGGAAAAAGGAATTGTGGAGATCTTGGTAGCAGAGTGTTTTTATCGAGAGGTGACAAAACTTTAGCGACATTAAAAGTCACGTATAAAAATGACCAAGTGGAAACTTATAAAAGTGAACAAGTCTTGTGTGAAAATGATGAAAGGCATTTCAGGCACAATAGAAGTCGTCTGTGGAAATTGCCAGGGGAGCAGAGAAGATATTTCTGTCTCCAAAAGCAAAAATAAAACCCTATTCATGGCAATTTGTACTCATTATTAGAACTTAACTAGTACTAATTTTTACCCAGCAGTAATTACTACTTAAAGCTCCAGAGCTCTGGGAAAAAAAAAAATAAAATCCTTCCTGGGGTGGATTCTTGCAGAGGAATTTGCACTGTGTTTGAGGACAGCCTGTTGAAGGAGAAGTTTTATTTCTCCTCCACACCTCCACACCCATGCAGAGAGATATAACATAAATATCACATTCTTATTGATGCAAATAATGGATAGCTCCTGCCAGAACTGACAAAGGCACTAATTCAAGGAGCGGTTCCCGGTCTCATACCCACAGATGCATTTTTCAAGAGACTTTTTTTTTTGCTCTCCCCCTGGGATCTGAGTTCCCAAACCAGGTGAAAATCCGGCAGATGATCTCTCGTGTTTGATTGCATCTGTGAAGAGCCTGTGGGAAACATATGCCAGGAATTACGCTAACAACCAGGCGCAGTAAAACTTGCCAGGTAATTGCAGCAGTTGCCGGCAGAAGACAGCCCAGATGCCATTTGGGGATCCTGCCCTCCGTTGCACTGATCCAGAAATGACTCTTGGTCCCACGGGGACTTCACACCAAACTCTAGCCCAGATTTTCATTCTCATTCCTTAATTATTATTTTGCTAGTGCAGGGAATGGTGTGTCCTCTGAACACTGCGCAAGGGAGGGGCAATGTTTTGGGGGCTGGTTACAGGTGCAACCCAGCGTCCTTGTAAAATTAATTGTATTTTTCATGTTTAATTATTTCAGTGCTTTACAGAGAATTCATTTTCCATAAAGACTTCCTGAATGCTTCGCTATTGTCCTGTGGGTGGGATGTCTAGCCAATAACACATGTGTAAGCAAATAGCATGACAGACTACAGCATCAATGAACTTCACCAAAGCCATGTCCCCCTCCTCAGCCATGTGCTCCTGTTCTATCCTTGCTGTTGGCAGTGGCATAATATAGCTGCTGGTGAGGCAGGACTGGTTGCTGATCTTGTTGAAACATGGATGAGGAAAATAAAAGCAGTGTTCAAGTACACAAGTTGCCTATTCTGGGTGACTCTACATGCTCATGCCACCAGGGAGCTGGGTATGAAGTGACAGCAGGAGCTCTCCATCCAGGCCAAATTACAGTGGTGTGTCCTAGTCTTGCCTCACAGAGTCCGAATTTCTCCAACCTCTATCTCCTACACCCAGGAACACCCCAAATATGGTGGAGGACAAAAAAAATCCATCATGCTAACACTACAGCCAGCATGGATGAAGCTGGGAATTCCCATACTTGCAGCTGCATAGGTCACAATCTCCACCCTGGCACTCCCAATCGCTGCTGGGGGATCTCACCAGGAGCATCTAAATGAGCAGCCCTCAAACACACACAGCACAAACATCCAGAAAATCTCCAGACTGAGGGTATTGAGTGCCACCTGCTCAGATGGTGCAGGGGTCAAATGCCAGTTCAGGGATGAAAAGGTCCTTCTGGACAGCCTGAGATCAAAAGGCCAAAAGGTGAAGAGCAGCTGCTGGAGGTGCTGAGTGTATCTGTAACACCTGCCCACTATTCCCAGTTGCATTGCTGACAATGGAGAGCAGGCCATTTGCTCTTTTCTTTAAGTCAAATTTCTCTCGAGAAAATCAATCATTCCACCAGTCAGTCAATCAGCCAGTCAATCAGCAAATCACTCAATCTGAACTGCTTGGAAAATAAATCCTGCAGAGACTTGGGTTCTCCAGACAGAGGCCCCATGGATTTTGCAGAGAAAAACCTTCCCTCAGCTCTGTGAGAGGATGAAACCTTCTCCAGCCCAGGTCACATCTCCAATGCTCCCAAGAAAACAGCCATCCCAACCTCGAGCATGTCCAGAATCAGGTGCCCCTCCAAACCCCTTCATCAAAGTACTGGCTCCAGAGGGTCCCTCTTGGCGGGAGGGGGGGGGAAGGGGGCGGAAGGGGAGGATGTCGAAATCCCTTCCCCCCCAGCCCCCCCGCCCTTGGGACTTGCAAGAGTTGCTGCTGCTGACATCTAGTGACAGGGAAAGCCGGAGAAAGGAGTTACCTGGAGCTCTGACAAAGCCTTCCCCAACGAAGGAAAAGCCTGCTCGGGTTCTTTCCCCGGAGGTGGGGTCCCGTAAGGGATGCTCGGGGTGAGGAAGAGGCAGTGTCGCGCCAAGCCGATGTCCAAAACTACTTCATGCATCCCAAGACCTTCTTTACCCACAGTGGTTATCCGAAGAGGACCCTGAGCATCCTACCTCCTACCTTTTCTCCAGCCTTTCCTGATCTAATTAAGCACAGAGTCATTCTTGTGTTTGTTATCTCGAAGAAACACAGGGAAGGGGATAAAGTGCCCTGAAGGGAGTCGGTGGGGTCGATGCCAAGCAGCGAGACGGCTCCCAGCTGCCAAGTGCTACCAGTCCCCGGGCTGCAGCCCCTTCCCCGATCGGCTCTTCCCAAGGACTCGCGGAGCTCCGAGAATTGCAGGCTCTGGGCTGGGGTGATGCGGGATGCGAGCGGGATGCTCAAACCTCGAGTGCTGCAGACCACGTCCCCACAAAGAGGGCAGTATCCCAGTGGAGACAGCATCCTCCTTCCACCAGACTGGACAAGGGGCTGCCTTTGTATCTCCCAAAGGGATTGGGGTGTCGTTTGGAGTCCTCAACACCCCGCTCCGTGTCCAATAATAATTTAAAAAAATCCTTGAGAATGGTCTAATTTTGTGAGGGGTGCAAGGAAATCTGCAGGGGGAACCCCCTGAGCACAGGGACAGACACACAGATACGCTGGGAATCGGGTCGGCGCTCAGGATACAGTGCTGCCCAGTACAGCGGCTGACAGCCCATTCCCACCAGTCTCGAACCCCTCGACACCTTCCACCTTCACCATCACCGTGGGGCTGTGCAAAACGTGCGTGTGTGTGTCCCGCAACACATCGCGCTCCTCTGCCTCAGCATCCCCGTAATTCCCGGTGTCAATTCAAACCATTCCCGAGCAACCAGGACTATCCGGAGTGAAAGCAGGGAAAGATCCCAGAGCGATGGGGACAGCAGAAAGCTGGGGGATGCTGCCCTAATGCTCCTGAGGAGCGGTGGGTGACCGCAATTCTCCCTCCCCACAAGCAAACCCCAAGCAGAAAGTTGTGTATGGGGGTGTGTAGAGTGGGGTGTTCCCCCTCGCCCCATACCCTCTGCTCTACTCACCCAGGAGGATCAGTGTGCAGAAGCAGAGGATGCCCCTCATCCTATCGCTCGCCACGGCTCGGATCGCCCCGACTAGGCACGGCTCGGCTCGCTGAGGGCCCGCGCAGGCGGTGCCGGAGGATGCGCGGGGAGGTTGGGCAGGGCGGGAGGAGTCCCGGCCCTCCCGGGCCGAGAGCTTAGAGCTCGGAACCGATCATATCCACAGCCGGGCAAGGCACCGCGGGCTCCCGCTGGCCGCTTGGAGCTGCATCCCTCCGGGGCACCTGCGGAGCGGGATGCTCTTCCCCAGCTCTCTCTTTTTTTTAATTATTATTCTATTCTTAATATTTATGCATTTACTTTTTCTATTTTTCTCTTTTTTCTGCCTTTTGTTTTCTCGCCTTTTCCTTTCCCCCTATTCTTCTTCTCCTTTTTCTCCTTTTCTTTCTTTTCTTTTCTTTCCCTTTCTTTTTCTCCTTTTCCTTCTTCGCTTTTAGTTTTTGTCCCTTTTTTGTTTTTTTTTATTCCTCTTTTATTTCCCCCTTTTCTTCTTTTTTCCCCTTTTTCTTTTTTTCTCTTTCCCTTTTTTTAAATCCCCTTTATTCTTTCAAACTACTGCCCGAGGGCCGCAGGCTCCGCCGTGCCCGAACGGCGGGGCAGCCCCTCGCCGCCCTCCCCGNNNNCTCGCCGCCCTCCCCGGGCTGCCTCCGCCTCTCCCACGGCCCCGGCTCCCACGGGGAGGGGCTTGGCGGTTCGACTCCGCTCCTCCCCACTTCCCTGGCCTCGCATCCCTGGCCCCCGGAGAAGAAGTGGGGGAAGATGGGGATGGGGGAGGCGGGGGGGACTCTCTATTAACCCGGTGCAATTAGTTGAGCCGCGTCTTGGGGAAGATCCATCACCCCGGAACATGGCCCTTTTCACTCCTTTCAGCCCAGGATTCGTTCTTTCTCCCTTCCCTCACCATTCTAGATGGTCCCCATATTCCTAAACACTGATCTCTGCAGTCTCAGACAGAGCATTCACTCAGGATCACAACACCAACACCATCCTCTTGGGACCTGTGTCCTGGTCTTGACTGCTAGCAAATCACAGCCCTGAAGTCTTGGGGCCACATTCTCCCACCTATGATAGCTTCCATTAATCCCCTGCAAGATGTTCACTTCCCAGCTGTCCTCCAAAAAACCACTTCTGTAAATTCAGGTTACATTCTTCCATAATGCACTGAGTCAATCCAGCACCACACCAGCATCCCTTGGTGCTTCTCTCATCCGCCATCCTCCTCAGCCTTTAATTCCCATGTCCCAGCCAGTGATCCTCATTTAGGAAACCAATCAGTAGAGCTTGGCTCCTAAAACCACCTCTTCATCTTTATGATGATGAGTATCATTTTCCACTACCTACGTTTAATGCATGGAATATCTGAGACACAAAATGTGATGTCTTCAGGTTCACTCAGTAATTAACTGACTGACTAAGAACCCTCACTTCCAACCCTGTAAATGTGTCCACCCACTATTCCTCTCTCCTCTCCTCTCCTCTCCTCTCCTCTCCTCTCCTCTCCTCTC
>VZRI01006304.1:16543-65158 GCA_013397515.1 Upupa epops
GGGGGATTGGACTGGACGACCTTTCCAGGTCTCTTCTGATCTGTAATGTTCTGTTCTGTTCTGTGACTTGTTCTAGGTGATCCTGCTGTGGCAAGGAGATGGGACTAGATGATCTTTTAAGGTCCCTTCTGATCCATGATGATTCTATGATTCTATGAGAACTACAGAAAAACTCTATCTATGGTGCTTTTTAGCATCGCACTGGAAGGACTGGCTACTCTCTAACTCCAGATCTCCAAGGCCCAGCATGAACAACTCTGGATCAAGAGGCAAGGAAGTGTAAGAAAAGTATCAAGTCAATGTGTAGCCTTGGGAGTGGGGACCAGCAAAACTAGAGCTTAAATATGAAACAGAGAGGTAATCCAAAAGACTTCAGAGATGCCTGTTGCTGCTCAAAACTTCCCTGGGCTTAATCACAATTTGGAGGGAAGGAGGCGCAAAATACAGAGGGAATGGCTAAGAGATCATAGAATGCAACCTGGTCTTTTCCCAAAGAAAGTAAATTTTTGTAGGAAAAAAAAAGAAGGATATGTGAAAAATCTTCTTTCTTTGGATTTTAAATGAGAAACTGATACAGTGAAGTGGGATAAATTTGTTACTTCAGTGGAAGAAGACAGTTTGATGAGAAAACCATGTCAAAAGTGAGGAAGTGGCAAATGATATTGAGCACCGCTGGATGGGGGAGCCCACCTATCAGCGAAGTTTCTCCTGGGTCTGTTTTGCAATTGATTTGTTTAAGGTTGACAGTAACTATTTTTGTTCCTGAGGTGGAAATGAAATGCTAACGAAGATGTGGATGGAACTAAGCTGAGAACCTTCCGTGAAACGTGGGAGGAGCTGAATATCACAGAGAAGAACTTAAGAATAAGCCGAAATGGGATGAAATAGCACAAAAAGTAAAGTTGAGAACCTGAAAGTAAGGATTTCCTTAAACAGGGCACTCACTCAGCAATTTCTCGTGGAAATCATTCCCACAAATTCTATAGCCATGGCTATATAAACTGGTAATGGATATACATAGAGTGAGGGACAAGAGTTTTGGGTGCTTGACTAAAACTAGTCATTTAGCCCAGGTGAAAATGTCAGAGGCACCACAGCAAGGGGCAGAAGGTGATTTTAACTGGCATATGACTAACTCAAACACTGCATATTCTGCTTCTGGGGTCTTCATCACACTACCGCAGCTCTTGCAAGGTAGGGGTGAGGAAGGACTATTCTGGGACAAATCCATGGATTAAACAGACCCAAAGAGTGCTGTCCCTGCTAAGATGTGACACAGTATCTGGTCCAGCTCCTGACTCCTGAGATGGAGCCACTTTTAAATCCATTTAAGATGTGCAAACAGCCCTGTCAATAGCAGCTCGCCAAGCTGCGTGCTGAACTGTGGCTTTCTCTGGGCTGCAGTAGCCTTGGTAACTCTCGGGGAAAAAAATAACCTCATTTTCTCTTTCATCCATAAGGCGAACCCTTTAATTTGCTTTCAAGTGAATTAAACATAAGCCTCCATTTTTCTAATTCTTTGTCCTAATTTAAAAGTACTGACATTTATCACAGGAGTTTTCTAGATTTTCCTGGTTTCAGCTCATTGTTCTAGTATTTTTTTAATAAACCAGAGATTGACATTTTTATTGCTGAAATGCTTTCCTTCCCTCCTCTTTTTCTTAATACATGGTGATATCGCACTCATGTCTAAACTTGGTCGAATAACAAGCCTGTGTCCTGCTGCATAATCAAGGTGACTGTGTTTTATATCCAAGACATGCTACCGTTGACTCGTGTTATGCAAGAGGATCTCCAAAGGCAACCAACCTCATTCAAACGTCCTCAGTGCCTCTTTAGTCCATTTAATGATCAACATGACAATTAGGTTAGTCCAATGAAGATATTAGAGGTACCAGATGCTAGGGAATAACCACAGTGATATGAAAACAGCTGCCCATCAGCACTGATTTCATAGAATTATAGACTGATTTAGGCTGGAAGGGACTTCAAAGATCACCCAGGTCCAATCCCCTGCCATGGGCAGGGACACCTCTCACCAGACCAGGTTGTCCAGACCCCCATCCAACATGGCCTGGGACACTTCCAGTGATGGAGCAGCCACAACCTCCCTGGGCAACATATTCCAGTGCCTCAGCACCCTCACAGGGAGGAATTTATTCCTAAAATCTAGCCTAAATCTACCCAGAAGAAGAAGCTGCCTCTTTGCCCACTCTGCAGAATGGGTTTGGTGCCTTTGATCCAGCTGCCCACCTTTTCTGAGAAAGTTATTTCTCTTGGTTAGTGTTTCACAATGTACATTGAGATCATCGTCTTGGAGCTGGCATGAGCATAGACGTAACTTAAAATACATCCTGGTGCAAATAATCTTCCTCCTTGTTGTTGAAGGCCTTCTTAGGAAGTCTATGCATTTGCTTAACATAATTCTTTTCTTCTAGTAGATGATAGACTTGGTGGAATGGCCTCAAAGCTTTGGGGACTAAAGCCCTTTGTTTATCCACTGGCATATAGAGTGTTCACACTGGAAATATTTCCTACACAGCTTTGCTAACTCATCTCAGAGCTTTCTTAGAAGAAAAGGGGATGAAATTCATCCGTCTGTAGATAACAGCTACACTGTTTGCCACACAGTGTCCTTCTTCATCCAGGTACCACGCTACTTTCCAGTGGTTCATGACAAATCCCCATTTTCTCTCAGAATTTGGGGTGGCATTTCCTTTAGCTTTCCAACACTGACAGTCATTCCACCATGGATGAACTTCCCAAAGAGCATCAGGTCCTCCACCAGTATCAATCTTAGGTGTTGGCATTTATAAGGGAATAATGGGAGGTTCTTAATGTTAGATGTAATTAAACATCTCTCATGATTTGGTCCAGTCAAGGTCAGATTCTGAAGCTCACTCCAGTGATGTAGCCATATGCTTTGAGAGCTCCTTGACTGGGCTGAGAACCAAAGGAATCACTGTTACAATAAACACCATATAATGGATTTATACTTCCAACACATTCAGTAGGTAGGGAGGCAGTATGCTCAGGAAGAGGACTAGATGTCAGCAGAAGATTAAACTTGAAAGCAAGTTTAAGCTTGGATTTTCTCACCCTTTTGAGGGCACAACCAGGCGGATAGATGATAGCAGAGCAGTGGATGTGCTCTATCTTGACTTCAGTAAGGCATTTGACACAGGCTCACATAACATCTTCACAGCCAGACTGAGGCAGTGTGGACTGCATGATTGGGTAGTGAGGTGGGCAGTCAGCTGGCTGCAGGATAGAAGCCAGAGAGTGGTGGTCAATGGGACAGTCTATTTGGAGGCCTGTATCTTGTGGAGTCCCCCAAGAATTGATACTGAGACCAGTCCTATTCACTCTATTCATTAATGACTTGGATCGTTATGATAGTGAGAACACAAGTGGAGTATTGTGTCCTGTTCCAGGCCCCTCAATTCAAGAAAGACACAGAGCTGCTGGAGGGTGTCCAGTGTAGAGCAATGAAGAAGATGAAGGAAATAGAACACCTCCCTTATGAGAAAAGGCTGAGGGCGCTGGGTCTTTTTAGCTTGGAGAAGAGGAGGCTGAGGGGGGACCTCATTCATGTCTGTAAACATGTGAGGGGTGGGTGTCAGGAGGATGGAGCCAGGCTCTTCTCAAGGTCATCTGGTGATAGGACAAGGCACAATGGGTGCAAGCTGGGACATAAGAGGTTCCATATAAATATCAGAAGGACCCTCTTCACAGTGAGGGTAACAGAGCACTGGAACAGGCTGCCCAGGGGGATAGTGGAGTCTCCTTCTCTGGAGACATTTAAAACCCATCTGGATATGTTTCTGTGTGACTTGGTCTTGCTGTGGCAGGGGGACTGGACTAGATGATCTTTCAAGGTCCCTTCCAATCCCTAATGATTCTATGATTCTGTGATTCTATCGCCTGTCAAGAAAGCTGTTCCTTGGGACACAATGTTCTGGGTGGCACAGTATGGGGCATAATATTATCCTATTCCATCTTCTCCATGGTGTCCAATAGCTCCTTTTTGGATGGATAAATGGAGCAGTGGCAGACTGTGTAGCGTTGGATCATCGTCAAAGGGTGGGTTACAATCAGGGGTAAAGAGTTGCCCAGCACCTCATACCATAAAACAAAGTGGAGAATTAGGCTTGAGAGAAATATAAGGATTGAGAGACCCTTCCCTGCAGAGGACTGAAGAACAGACAAGCATGAGACCTTTGATCACTGCAGTTCCAATACTACTGAATTGCCAGGAGTTGAACTGAGAAAGGAAAAAACATGTATGTTGCACTTCAATGGAATTTTTGTACCTCAGCCCCTGATGGACATTTTCTGTGGAAAAACTTTTCAAATAAAAAAACCCAACCCTTTCTTTTTGACACTGGAAAATACCCTTTTAAAAGTAATGTAAAGTGATATTTCAGTCCTTTCTGGTAGCAGTTAGAAATGTGGAGTACTGGTGCCTTTGAAAATTGAGCCTCTTATTTAACTGTCTAAATACAGATTTAATTTTCCTGCTTTTGGCACCTAAGCTTGAAAATTTTCTTCTTCCAAACGAAAACAGAACATTATAGAAATTGAGTCGGTGCCATTTTTTCTCTGCTTTGTGAGAGATTAAAACAAAATACGAGGAGGTTCATTTATCAGCATTTGCACCTATTTTATTCTAACCACTTTGAAAACCTCTCAGCTCTGGGACATTCTGGATTTTCCCTCACAGAACCAGAGTTAGTCAATCTATGGCAAGTGGGCAACTGCTAACTGATCTGTTCCCCTCTAGTGTCTAGGTTTTTTCCATGTGGGAGAAACAGGAGCAGAAAAGAGATTCTAAATGTATGGGGAAATATAAAATTCTAGCACAATCCTGTGACAACATCAACCAGCGTGATGCCATCCAAAACAGTCCTTGGGAGATCTATTCCCAAGCCTGTGAGGCTTTCCAGTATGGGTCAGGTCAGAGGTGCCACATTTTCAGCACAGCCCCATCATCCTTCTTGGTGATGCAAAAAAGCACCAGCAGCTTTTTTGTAGTACTGTCTGACACATCAACTCTTACAGCTCCAGCCTCAGCAGTCATAGAAGTCTGGAGGTGTTAAAGATCAAGTTGGATGAGGTCTTCAGGAGCCAAGTCTAGTTGACAGGGATCTCTGACCATGGCAGGGAGGTTGGAATAAGTTCAACCAAGGTCCCTTCCAGCCTGAGCCATTCTATGATGATGATGATTCTATGGTGATGAAGTACACATAGTACAACACAGCATCCAGCTCTAGCCCAAGTCATGCAGCTACGCAAGGATGTCTCAAAGACATGCCACAAACACAGCTTCAGGTACATCTGGTTTCATCCATACCACATAATATAAAGCTGTTTCTGAAATTTACACTGCCAGTAAAATTCACTCATGCTTACAAGAAACCATGGGAGATCACAGAACCACTGAATCATTCTGGTTGGAAAGAACCTTGGGATCATCGAGTTCAACCCAAGGGTCTTTTTCAACCAGAATGGTTCTGTGGTTCTGTGATCTCCCATCGTTTCTCCTGATGATTCAAGAGAAATTGTCATAGAGTCACACAATGGCTTGGGTTAGAAGGGACTTCAGAGATCATCTAGACAGAAGATACACTCCTGGCTGTACCCTAGCCTTTGGATCCAGGACAACACCATTTGCCTCTGAAGCCCCCCATCCCCTACCCTTTTCCCAGCTCAGATCAACGGTTGCTTGGAGTAGGCTCTATTCTTCCGAAGTGTCTGAAGCGCTTTGATTTCAGTGGTAGTCTCTAGACCCTGATGGACTTTGATTATGAAAGAAAGCACAAAGAAGAAGAATAGGGTGTTTCACATATACTTCCTCTCAGCCTCTTGCCTTTCCTCCACCTTCTTTGGGGGGTGTCTTACCCAGGGTGCTGCATGAGGGTGAACAGCTTCAAGGAGCAGAAGAGCAGTCCCTCAGGTCTATCTCTGCAACTCTGGCTCCAGGCTCTCCATGTAGTTGACTGTCTTTCCAGCAAGCTGTTTGCTTGAGGGGTGAGTGAAGCAGAGGGGACGGTGGGGTTCAACGTTGCAGAACTTGGAGAAGGATTTCTTTGTCAGATTTGATGTTAATGAGGAAAACAGAGCAGCCAGGGCCGCCTCTGGTAAATGTGTTCCTGAGGAGTGATGGGCTGCTGTGTCAGTGCATTGCATTTGGTTTTGCTCCCAAAGGCTGATTTAATGAAGAAAAATTCAGCTGGGAAAAAGCAAATGCATACACAGAGGAAACGCCTCTGCTGCCGGAGGGGAGGTAGGATGAGGTGGTCTTCCACATTTCTGGATAATTGGACAAGTCCAGGCAAGTGGACCTGCCAAAATCATTGATGAGCTGAGTTGCGGGGACCCCTGAGGCTTCTCCCATTCCACCACCTCTTGAGCCAGGTGGCCATTGGACCTCCGAGCCCTTTTTACTACTTTTTATAGAAAAATTTGGCCTCAGACTGGTCCTTAGCACCCACAAAAATGCTGGCCTTGGTCTCCACAGCCACCAAGGGGATCAAGATAAAGAGGTCACAAGCATCAAGGGCATTCGACCAGTCACAGTGAGAAGCAATAACATGTTGGTGTTTTCTGTCGTTTTCTCCTCTCACTTTTCCCCCAGGTTTCTCCCGGAGGAGGGGAGCAGGGATTGGAGCAAAGCCATTAACGGAAGAGAAAAGAGAGAAAGGAAAGGCATTTCCAAATATGCCCTTCCCAATCTTTTCCATACATTGCTGATATCTATGCTTTCTCACCCCCCAAGTCCCACTGTCTAGTACATCTTCCCAGCTGTGATTTCATGCCTTCAGGAGCAACCTTCCACCCAGCAGCCCTGCTCTGCCTGTACCTCCTGACAAAATCTGCCCGGATCATCCCCAGAACCAAACCTTCAGCTTCCCAGACTCAGTGAATTCAGTGTAATTGCCATAATCTGCTGCCTATTAAAACTGATAGCTCTGTTATCACCGTTAATAACAGCTAATTAGTGAGGCTGTCACAGGGAGTGGTTCTGTAAGGGAAGGTGTTTGTCCTTAACTTAGCTTCAGTAAAGGCTCTACATTAAATCAGCATAAAGCACTCGGCTTCAAGGACAAGGTTTGGTCGTGGCAGAGAAATGGAGATGCTCCCCCGACTTCTCCCAAAGGACTTGGTTTTGTACATTTGCCATAACAAAAAAGTAACTGGAAAGGAGGCACCAAAACTCCTGGGTGACAGGAAAAAAAGCCCCAACAACCAAATCTAAAAAAAACCCCCACCAAGTAAAACAAAAAACCAAACCAAACCAGAAAACCTCAACCAAAACAAAAAGCACCCCAACTAGAACTAAACAAACCCAACCAAACCCAAAACAATACCCCAGGAAAACCTGAGCTTGGATGGAAAATGGAGCAGGGCACAGCAGCGTTGGGGAGATGCAAGGCAGGGATGGTGTGATTGAAAGGGAATAAAAAGGGAAAGGACTATTTTGTCTCAGCATCATTGGAACTACCAAAGTCCCCTACACACCTCAAAAGATATGATGAAAGCTGACAAGAATCATCACAGAAGAGTTTTGGTGATGAAATGTGAACATAATTCCACAGTCATTTTTTCCTGATAAAGACCTGCTCAGTCAAAAGGGAGTCAAGAATCACCCGCATTTCTCCTTCCTAATTCTGAGATTTTCCTTCATGTCATGAAATATCCATGAACTGGAACCTAAACGGCTGCTTTGGTGGGAGGAGGGTGGTGTTGGAAAGGAGATGATTGCTCACCCTAAACCCTGACGCACATGGCCTTGCAATGGGATTGCCTGAGTCTCACTCAGGTTTCTGATTTTGAGAAACACAATCCAAAGCTGCTGCAGCAGGAACAGGAACTGAGAAGATGGAAGTGTTCAGAGGAAAAGATAGCAAATAAATACACCCCTGAACCTTTCTGCATGTGAATGAACATATTTAGGTTCTGTTTCACATCGTGGCTAGATGAGAAGTGCGCATCCTCTGCCACAAACACTACTGGGACTAGAGGAAAGGCTACCAACAGAAACAAAACATGCTTCTGTCCATGCAGGATTGGGCCCCTTTTCTCCCGAGTAGAAACAACCCTCCATCATCCATCACAGATGCTTATTGAGTGAAACTCCTGCTTATGAATAGCAATTAAGAACTTAATTACTTTGTTTTCCAATATTTGATTAAAAAATCAAAATCTTTAGGGTGTCTCTTAATTAGAGACAGCAGCTGCTTTGTGAGAAGATGTATGGTCCTATGATGACTTTACTAAGGTGGCCTCATGCTGCTGGCAGGTGTAGGAGGTGAATCTGCAGGATTGGTTTGTTTTATTGCTGCTGCCACTTCTGGGGGTTTGGCACCTGGATTCATTTGTAAGGCAAAATGGTGCTGGCCCTAAAAGCTTCCTTAACGGATATCTGAGACCCTGTAAAGAGTGATGGTTGTGTAAAAGATGCCTCAAGGGAAAAGATTTTGTTCTGTCCTTTAATCTTGCTCCTTTTTCTGTTCCCCTTACAACTGCTGCTGGATGTCATCTGCAGCAAATATTCTCCCTCCCAAATTGGAGGGGGAGCAGTGCCACATCCAGGAAGGCACATTTTCTCATGCTCAGAGCTGTGTCCTAAGCATGCAGATGAAAATGCTCATCTTCTGCTTTGGCACACTGTGATTAACATCCTTGGAACTGTCACCTAAATACAAGAAGGACATTGAGATGCTGGAGTGTGTCCAAAGGAAGACAGTGAAGTTAGCAAAGGGCCTGGAGGGCAGGTCTTTTGAGGAGTGGCTAAGGGAACTGAGGTTGTTTAGTCTGGAGAAAAGGAGGTTGAGAGGAAATGTTATTGCTCTTTACAACTATCTGCAAGGAGGCTGTAGAGAGGTGGGCATCAGACTCTTCTTCTAGTGATAAGACAAGAAGAAATAGCCCCAAACTGTGCTGACAATGACAGCTTCACTGATAGATTGGTCAGGAACTGGAACAGGCTGCCCAGGGAGGTGGTGGAGTTGCTGTCCCTGGAGCAGTTCAAAATATGTATAGATCTGGCACTTGGAAATATGGTTTAGTGGGCATGGTGGGGTAGGGTTGGTGACTGGACTTGATGATCTTGGAGGTCTCTTCCAACCTTAATAATTCTGTGATTCTATGATTCTGCTATGCAGCCTGCCTCAGTTTCCCCAGTTATAAAAAGCCCCTAGTGCTTAGGAGTGGTCCCAGGGATTCCAGCATTCTCTGAGGGTAAGGAACCATTGCAGAAAACACGTTTTTGCTGGGAGACAAACCCATATCATGTACAACTGTCCTATTGGCTTTGAATCCTTTAGCTTCCCGGCATTCGTGGAGATCTTCCGTTCACATGTCACTGCTGTCAGCGCATACAGAGGTTTGCAGAAGAGGCAGATGTCGGCAGCCTCTGCGGATAAACAGCTTCCAGCAAAATGTGTCGTTGCCAGGACTCTTCCTGACATTCCTTGGGTTTGCTCTGACTTGTCTTGGGGAGATGTCTGCTGTTGTCTTTCCTGGTAAACAAGGAAGACAAGACTGGAACTCAAAATACGTGTCAAGCTGATTGCTGGAGACAGTTCCCTAGAGACACAGGTGAGAAACAGGTGTTTTTAGCATGAAAGTCTTCTCATCCCAAGGTACATGTCTACATCTGTTCACACATATCGTGTCTTCTTAGTAGCACTGACACCAAAGAGCAATGGCTGTGAAAGGAACCTGCTCTGCAAACATCCAAAGGCCAGTGGGGTGAATCTCATCCTCTGGGGCTGTAAAGGCAGCAAATCTCTGTAACAGCTCTACAAGACTGGGTCCTCAAAACCAGCTATCAGCAGTATGCATGTTTGATGCTCAGCACTGTTTGTCACTATCCTTCCAGGCAAGTCCCACTGCAAACGTGGCCCCTGAGGTGTGACACTTGTCACCACAAAAATGAGCAAACATCAAAAATTTCTGAGTCCACACAGGATTAGGAAAACACTAGTGGCTTCAAGAGGAGTAGGGAATTGCAAAGCCACAGGTCCATGGGTGCTGATTTATGGCATACAGTTCCATATACACCTTCCTCTCAAAGCACAGCAGACCAGAGTGCCGTCCCAGTTGCCACCATGTAAATAAATCAGGGCTGGCTTGGGCTGTGATGGAGTTCTCTGCCTTGAGTACATGGGCAGATGTTCTGCCTGCAGAGTTAGCAGCTGCAGCCAGAAAGCTGTGCCCCACGCAGCACTGGGGAAGGAGAGATTTCCCTGGGAAAAGAAACTTCTCCATCCTAATTTGGTTATATGTATGCTTTCAATTGCAAACTACAAAGAGAGTGGTTTTAGGTGCTGGGTTTTGATATCATAATGTGCCCTATTTTCCATCTCTCAGGCATGAATAATGGAGTGTTGTGTCTGTGAATGCACCAGTCTTTCAGGACGCTGGCAAAGGAAATTCAAATCTCCAGGCTGTCCCACGACAGCTCTCCTTTCATCTAATCCTGGGGCCAGGCAATTGCTAGAAATGCTCTCAGTGGCCACCAAAGAGCTGACAGAGAAGCTGGGCATGTGGCATTGGGTAACTATGGGTGTGGAACCAGACAGCTACACCCTGCAGGGAGCAATCTGCCTGTGGGACAATAGGTGGGTTCACACCACGCAGAATCACTGTATCTAAACCCAGGGACAAGCTCAGATGATGGTACACGCAGCTATAGGATGTGACTGTTTCCTCTCTGGAAAGTATTAGGTGGGTTGCATGCAGATGAGGCCAAGGTGCTGCATTTGGATGTGTCTGGAGTCTGATACGAGCTTGATCCAGTTGTGATCCCTGTGTTCAGGACATGCCAACTGGGCAAGCAAATCTCCAGTCAAGTAGGTTTTTTGTGCATCAGACACTCCCTAGGTTACTATTGATTTGTTATGAGATTTCTGTAATCAAGTAAAGAAATTCCTCCCTGCGAGGGTGCTAAGGCACTGGAACACTTTGTTCAGGGAAGTTGTGGCTACCCCATTCCTGGAAGTGTTCAAGGCCAGGCTGGATAGGGCATTGGGCAACCTGGTCTGGTAAGAGGTGTTCCCTACCATGGCAGGAAAATGTTCTTTAATGTGAGGGTGATGGATCATTGGAACAGGCTACCTAGAAGAGGTAGCTGAGGGCCCATTCCTGGAGACATTCAAGGTCAGGCTTTTATCAATCTGTTCTGGTGAGTGATGTCCCTTCTTGTTGTAGGGGTGTTGGACTAGATGACCTTTGTAGTTCCCTTCCCACCCAATTCTATGATTCTGTGATCCCTAAATCCTGGAGGACATCAGCCCCAAATGTGTCCTTTGTGGTGGACAAAGGAACATGTATAGAGAGCTCCAGGCACTGGAACTTTGAAGCTTGAGTGTCCTCCTGTTGGCAAATTGTCCACAGCCAAATTTCACCACTATTGCAGTAAGGACCACATTGTGACCACACCTCAGGTCCATGCTTGGAAGAGATTAATCTACTCTTTGGCAAATTCTTGGGACATCAGGGAACCAACCTCCATTCTTATTTGTATTTTGGAAGGATTATTTTATGCATCCAAGAGTTTGATAGGGTCAGGTCCCTGTCTGCCCTTAATTTGTCCTCCAGTCACTGCAGTTTCACTGTCCTAGTGGCTATGGCAGGCCGATGCCAAAGCAAATCAACAAAGTAGACAACCCTTCTTGTGTACGCTACTCTCATCTCACATCTCGTCCTCCCTTTTGCAAAGCAGCAATGAAAACTAACATTTTTAAAGAAGTATTCTGCTCCACATCCTGGTGGGATGTTCTGGTGTCTCTGATGCTTTTTGAAGGCATTGCTGAATAGGAGGGAGGTGTTTCCAGCAGAATTCAGACCCAGGCTTTGAATCGAGCTGCATTTCAAAGCGCTCAGATCTTGCCTTGGATTAGGAGGAATTTGGATTGGTCCTTGGAAGCTGACTTCACAGTTTGGAGAATTCAGAGCCAGAAACTGGTGCCCATTTCAAAGCTTTTTCTTTTATGACTCCTCAGGGTCTTGATTTTGGCACCATCCATTGATTCACTATCTCGAATGATGTAAGCCCAGAGGCAGGGCTGAACTGAAACTTTTGAGACCCCTTCTAAGTTTCCTAAGATATTCCAAGATTTTTTTACCTTAGCAGCATTTAAGGTGAATGTGCCTGGCAAATCTTTTGTTCTTTCCTGACAACAGAGATAAAATCAAAACAGAAAATCTTCTGTCTTTCCATAGATAAGAGGAAAATAAACCGTTCAATGAATCCAGTGTCTTGTGATGTTTTGGCAAAAAAGCTTCCCTGAGTTCAGTCTCCAATAAGAAATATGACCATTTTCAAAGGGAACCGTTGTTTTCCACACGTCGACTAATAAATACATAAATAAGTAAGCAAGCAAGCAAGTAAATAAATAAATTAATTAAAATTAATAATTAATTAAATAAATAGAATCTTTGCATTCCCCTCGAATCACACTTACAAATAGTGCAATTGTAAATATTTTAACAGCTACCCCCTGGACACGATGTGACTTTTCAACATACTGAATCACTTTCGGGGAAAAACCCTGCCAAAATCCATTTTTCTGACATCCTGACTCTCCAGGCTTCTTCATCCTGAACCTAGTGATTGATGAATACCATAGTTTCTTCCATCCACACTTAGGTAGCTCACAGAATCCACACCATGATCATTCCCTTTGGCACTTCATTCTTTCTGCAAAACCAGTGCTCAGATAATTGCTCCTTTGCTGGCTTCCATCTGACTGCTTGGCCAAATACTTGTGTGTAACCTCTCCTGGAAGGTGTCTCATTGTATTACTGTTTTGGAGAGTGATTTCCAGTTTATTAGAAAGGAAACTTCCATTTCATTAACCAAGAACTTTGTGTTTATCGGACCGTTATTACCCTGAGTGCTCCAATTAGTGTTTTCAATAACTACTCCAGTATTATATTCAAGGCCTATATTCTCTCACATCTTCTCTCATAGCTTCAAAAAATATTTGCTGTTATGACATTCCTGCGGGGAAGTATTTGAGGATATTCTTTGCTTCCAATCACAATTATATCCCCTTGTAGCTCATCTTCCCCCTGGGTTGGAGGATAGGATTGCAGAAGCACAGCATCCTACTCCAGAATTTCATCAGCCATGATAATTTAAGATCTAACCCAGGAAGCCAGACAGAAGCAGAGAAGGATGACAACAGCAGATCAGCAGAAATAATTTTTCCCCTCCCTAAAGATCTGTCTGTAGTTTAAAGGGAAAGGGGCTTGATTCTTCTCCTGGTCCTCACATGGCACCATTTCTCAGAGACCCTGATTCTCTGGCACTGGACTTTGGCCTAATCATGGTTTTCTTCAAAATCTGTGATTCCTATGATAAGGGTCTTCCCTTTGCTTAATTCTGCCAATGGTTATCCTACCTCATCAAGATGTGTGCTCAGATGGGAAAGCCAGGAGGTATCCCTATGTTCACTTTGCCCAGTATCCTATATAATCCAGATATTCCATCCAGCATTTCCCAGACACAGAATCACACAATCCCTTCAGTTGGAAGAGATTTTTAAGATCATCAAGTCCAACCTTCTACTCAGCACTGCCAAATCATCCCTAAACCACGTCCCTCAGCAACCTATAATGCCTGACCAGACTACACGATGTGGTTATAGTCTTTGGTTCCTCTTCTGAAGTGGGAAATCCTGGGTTCAGTGGTGGAGATGACTCACTTCTGTGAGAAGATTTACAATTCCCACATGTTCTAAGGCAGCATTTCTTAAGAGCCTTGCCTGGAGCTGTGTGTCAATGTGTATATTCCAAGCTCTGCTCCATGGACACAGTATCTGGTTCCCCATGGGGTCATGTCCCATGGACAAGTGATATTCCTGGCTGAAAAAGAGAGCTGCACTAAAATTTCTGGTTTATTGTTGCTTTCTTTCCATTGACTGGGGAATACAAAGACATCTCTTTTTCTCATACTCTCTTTCACCCAGAAAATGGTAAACCCATCTACATCTTCCTAGGAAGCCAGAGCTTGTAGCTTTCAGGGATCTATAGGCATCCACAGTCCTTTTCCACTCCAGGTCAGCATTGAGCTCAGGGTTATTGTATTTGCAGTCTCGATTCACAGACTTGTCAAGAGACAGCTATGCTCTCTTTAAGAGTTCCTGTGATTCAAGAGTCCAGGGAATCTCCGGGTGCTTTTAATTACAAAGCCCTTCTCTCTGTTTCTTCAAACAAGCACAGACATGCTTACAGATGCATAGAATGGTTTGGGTTGAAAGGGACCTTTAAAGTTCATCTGGTACAAACCCTCCCCTGCAATGAGTAGGGACATCTGCAACTACATCAGATTGACCAGAGCCCCATCCAAGTTGGCCCAGAATATTTCCAGGGATGAGGCGCCTGGGAAACCTGTCCCAGTATTTCACCATCCTCAGCACAAAAAAATGTCTTATTTCTAGGCTGAATCTCCCCTCATTTAGCTTAAACCCTTCACTCCACATCCTGTCACATCAGCCCTTAATAAAACGTCCCCCCTACCTTTCTTATTGGACCCCTTAAGTAACTGAAAGGCCACACTAAGATCTCCCCAGAGCTTCTTTTCTCCAGCTGAAGGCATCCTCGCCTCACAGCAGTGGGGTCCACCCTCAGAGCAGCATTTCTGGGGCCTCCTCTGCCCCTGGTCCACCAGCTCCAGGTCTCTGCTGTGCTGAGGAGCCCAGAGCTGGACCCAGCCCTGTAGGGGGGTCTCAACTGAGTGAAGCAGAGGGGCACAGTCCCCTCCCTGACCTGCTGCCCACCCTGCTGGACACACAGCCCAGGACATGGGAGGCTTCTGATCTGTCACTGCACATTGCTGGCTCCTGTCCAGCTCTTCACCCACTTCCACCCTCCAAATCCTCCTTGAGGTTGTTCTCCATCCCTTCAACTCCCAGCCTGTGCTCATACCAGGGGTTGTCTTGACCCAGGTGCAGGACTTTGCACTTGCCATGTTGGACTTCATGAGGCCTCCGTTCTCCAGCTGGTCTAGGTCCCTCTGCTGTGTCAGCCACACCACTCAGCTTGCTGTTGTCTGCAAATTTGCCAAGGGTGCCACCGTCGAACTGTCTATGTTGTTGATGAAGACATTAAATAGTACTGATCCAAATAATAGTGTGACCCTGTGCATCTCCAAGCCAGGTCCTCTTGCAACTGTGCTTCTTGCACTGATTTCTGTGAGACCTTCACTCAATTTCCAGAGGTTGGAGGGGCTTCTCAGGCATAATGAGTCCTATCAGCCATACTGATCTCCTTGTTGTCTCCATGGAGAATGGCGTGGAGGCAGTCTTCATCACCTCTGCAAACCTGGCTCCATTGTCTCGATAGGGGACCCTAAGAAAGGAAGACTCCATGGAGGTGTTGTGGCAAAAGAATTTGGTACAGTAAACAAGTTGCTTGCCAGAAATTTTAGCAGCACCAATTGACTCCAGATGACTCCCTCCTCTTATTTATCTGTTTTTTTATGCATCCTGACCCTTTGTCTCCCTCCCTTCATTCCTGGGGGACAATAAATCAGGATTCAGTGTTTTCTGGATAATGAGAACCCCAGGCCTTATTTCTCAGATGGCATACATGAATGTTCAACCACCAGCTCCACTGCAGTCAATGTGCACTCAGGGTGAGCACCAACCCCTTTCCCCACAGTCCCTTTTGGAGCTCTCTCTAATGCTGTAAAACAAAATGCACACTCAGAAGCTGCCTTTCTTTTTTTTCTTCCACTCCTTTATCCCCAACAGGCATTATGGAAAAGCAATTTCCCCAAAGTCCTCTCTAGAAGCAGCATAAAGTAGGGCTTGATTAGTTTGCAAAGCCTTGCTGTCTTTTCTTGGTTGTTGTATTGTGTTTATTTATTTATTTATTTTTGGTGTAGTGTAGCTGCCCAGCAATCAGGTTGAGAACAAGGGTGAGAAACTTCGCAGCTCACGGCCTCAATGAGGAGAATTTCTGCCTGCTAAGCTGGTCTTGTGCCTTCACAGACACTCTTTTGCTGTGCTTTCCCCTCTGGGGCTGTAGAAGCAACTGTTTCCTTAATGGTATTGCTTAGGTTCCTCTTTTTGTGGGTTTTTTCCTTTCCCATCTTTATACATACATATATATATATAAAAGTGTGTCGAGAGGGTGAAGTGTTGAGCAAAGATTCAGACAGGAGACAGAACAGAGCTGTCTCACAGGAGAATACGAATGTATGGAGAGAGGAAATCCCAGATTGTTTGAATTTCAGTGCTAGCAGCCCCAACGTATGCTGCAGTCTTTCAGGAAGATTTACAGAGGAGATCAGCATTGAGGTCACTGGAAATCTTCTCCTTCCATCTTCTCATTACCGCTGCTGAGAACCACCAGCTCCCCATATATGTGGTGGGGAAATAATTTACACCACCATCTCTCTAGAGCAGAATGCTAAAACCTGCTTTGGACCTGGCCACCTTGAGAAAACTATCACACAAGTTGCATCTGGTGTCATCAGGACATATCAGACATCCTCTAGCTCCTTGCATCCTAACTATAGACTAAGTGAGGTCTTGTGGAGCTCATCATTGATGTCTGTCCTCTGCTGTGAGACAACAAGCAGAATAAATTCAAATTTAGAGCCAGAAAGACCAAGCCTCATTGTTTGTGTAGGAACCTGAAACATGTCCTGAGTGCCTGAAACTAGGCTGGGTTGTATCACTGAACTGTGTGAGCAGGAAAACACAGAGGCTTAAGGTCATGAGAGGCAAATCATAGAATGGTTTAGGTTAGAACGGACCACAGAGATCAACTAGTTCTACCTCTCACCAGATCAGGTTTCCCAGAGCCCCAGCCAACCTGGCCCTGAACATTTCCAGGGATGGAGCAGCCACAGTTTCTCTGTGCAACTTTTTCCAGTGCCCCATCACCCTCATAGTGAGGAATTTCTTCCTAAGATCTAATTAAATCTATCTTCTTTTAGTTTGAAGTTCACTTCTCTTCAGTTAGTCACAACTCTGCAAATAAATCCCTGAGTTTGAGAACAAATCCCACTTTCTCTCTGTGTTTACAATCAGGGGGACCAGGACCTTTGTCCATGGGCATTATCCAGTATGTTTCTCATTCCTGACTGATGTTTTTAATACCTTTGGAATATCTTTAAGGTTTCTTGTCTGCTGTGGATTCTTTGGTGTCTAATACAGGAGCTTGTGTTTCAGCTGTCCCTTCTGAGTTTATGGGTAAGACTTTGTTAGCTCTGAGAATTTCCCCTATGCCTTGAAATTGGTTGAAAGCAACAGATAGATTCGGGAGTTGTTGGAAGGAGGACAGGGAAGAAGAAGGAAGGGAAGACAGAAATAACCCTAGTTCTTTAAGAAAAACCTTGTGGCTCTGCTAGGCTGGGGTGGACAACATGGAGGTTTTGGAAATCTGCAGTCAGGTTGACAAACGTTCACAGCTGACATGGGACCAGAATTCAGGCATTCGGGCTGCAGTCAGGTTCTGGGCCAGAACCTGCAGGTCATCTTGCAGATCTCAGCAAAGAAAAATCATCAGGCTCTGGTGAGTCTATTTAAATATAGACTGCAAGTCCTGGGAGACACCAGGCGCTGTGTTAGGACAAAACACTCTGGGGGAGCAAATTCTGTTCCTTTTGTGCTCACTGTCCCATTCCCAGAAAAGGAAAGCAGGGGAATGGAATCAGATGGGCAGAGATGCTCTCCTCAGATAGCTAATGTGAGCTGAGCTCTTCCCTTCCCTGATGTTGCTTCTGCTGCATGAAGAGAGTGAGCTGGAAGTGACATGGTGTCATGCTCATTACAGTGACACCAAGGCTTCCTGCTCATTACCTTTTCCTTTCTACTTTCATCCCCTTGACCCAGCTCTCTCTCCAGCCCTGCCCATCTTCTAAAGACTGATGTGCTTCCAGCTAAAACCCCAATAGAGTCAAGGATTATCAGCACACAGAAAGCTGGTGGGAAGTTCAGAAAGCTTTTCTTCTTCTCTGTTTTTGGTGGTGTTTTTTTTTCTCCTCTAATCCTTATATTTTCAATTACTGTCTATAAGCACCAGACTATTTATAATCAGGAGAATGTTCCCACCCACGCTACCAAGAGATACAGCATGGTTCAGAGGAAGGTTCAGAGCTTGGGAATCACTCTTTTTCAGGTTCCTGGTTTTACTGGAAAATCAATAAAAAACAACTGATGTAAGTCAAGCCCAACTATTTCTCCTCTCATTTTCAGATAAATGAAAAAAAAAAACCAGAAAGCTGAAAAAAAGAGATCATTTAAGGTCAACGCAAAATATTTCCCTTGACCACCTAATTAAATTTTTTGCTTCATTTCTAAGTTATTAAAATCCAAGAGGTCCTCTCCGAGAGAAACACCACTTTGAAATGACAAATGGAAGCTGAAAGATTTTGCTTTGAAATTGCTCTGGTGTTTCTGATGTGAAACATAAGACAGGTTGAAAAGAAACATTTTGACATTTCCCTTCCATCATCCCCATACTTTTATTTCCAGCTGAAACCATCAGCTACACTCAGCCCGTACTCAGAAATAACACACTGCCCCCATCCCTCCACTTTTAACTGAATTAATTCTTTGTGAAAAATGACTCACTGGACTCTACACAACACTTGGGCCAAGGCACTTGACAACTTTGAATTTCTGCTTGCTTCCTTCTGAGTTTTCTGATCATCCTGCAACAGTGAGGAGAGCTGGAATATGTGACTGCAGTCCAAAATGAGAGGGAGAAGAGATCATCCCATTTCCATGTGGGGAAGGGGGGAAAAAAGAGAGAAGTTACATAAAAGTCTTTCCTGAGCAAAAGCATGGCACAGTTTGCTCAGAAGTGCTTGCATAACTCAACACATTGTCAGAAGTACATTTGATGCATCAGGACCAGGGACACAGCAGCACTTGGTTGTGGGAGCAGACCAGCAGCCAGATGCAGGTGAAAAAACAATCACTGGCCACCCCAGCTCTTAAATCAAGTGAAAAGAATAAGAGAATCATGTAATCATAGAACGTATTGGGTTGGAAGGGACCTCCATAAGTCATCTAGCTCAACCCCCCTATAACAAGCAGGGACATCTCCCACTAGACCAGATTGCTCAGAGCTCCAGCAAACCTGACTTTGAATGGCTCCAGGGATGGGGCCTCTACCACCTCTTCTAGGCAACCTGTTCCAGAGGTCCACCACCCTCACATTAAAGAACCTTTTCCTGATGCCCAGCCTAAATCTACCCTTCTTCAGCTTAAAACCTATTATTCCATATCCTATTGGACATGTCTTCCCCAGACTTGTTAGATAGACCCTTTTCAGAGACTGGAAGGTCATTATAAGGTCCCCCCAGAGTCTTCTCCTTTTCAGGCTGAACAATGAATTCTCCCAAGGGCAATCTCCTTGGTTTTTTTTTTTAGTATATCAGTTCAATCCGCAGACAGCAATTTAAATTGGATGATCATCTTTGTTAGCATAAATCTTCCTTTTGATGCAAAGGGCCATTATTCTGTTGTTTCTCTGCTCCTTCCACATATATTTCTATATGCAGCAGAGAGAGGATAGTGAATTCATCAGATGTAGCAACAAGGAGATGAATAAGACATTGGTTTGTGACAAACAGCATCTACCCTATGAGCATGTCCATGTGTGCCATGGCCCATCACAGCCCTCTCTAAGGGATTAGAAATTTGCAATAATTTAGGAATGTAATTTAGGTGTATTGGAAGAGTATTCTGTGAGCAGAGCATCCTACTGACTACACTCACATTTTTGATGTGTGTGGATGGTTATCTTCATTAGTCCTGACCTTCCCACAGCCTCAGCTTTGCTCAGTTTTCACTTTAAATGAACTGTGATCAATTAAGAGCTCTGCTTGCTGCTTATTCGGAGAGCATATAGATCTTCAGGGTCTGATTTTCCCTTTTGGGCTGCCTTTGGAAGACTGAAAATAAAGCCAGTGCCAATTCTAAATATTTTATGTCCCCATGTTCCCAAGTTCAAATGGGTCTGACAGCTCTGGTAAGCTCAAAGGAAGCAACCAGAACAGACCAGAAACTTCGGGGAAAAAAATCATCTCTATCACCCTGGAAGGGAAAATATTACTTCTGGGTTTCTTCCTTTTTTAGACGAATATGGGGTTTCAGGGGGACAAACTGGAGGACTCCAGCACTCTGTTGTTAGTTGCTGTTGAAACCCATCTATAAAGACCCCAAAGGAACTTCTCATTCATCTGTAAGAGTTTCATGTCTGGAGACAAAGTTGTGAAGTTGTGAAGCAACTGCGAATTGGCTTTAAGAGGTGGAGGATAATAGTCTCCTACCTGGAGACACATCTTCCTACCTGGTAGCTCCTGATGGCCAAAGAAGATCAAGCTCACATGGCTGTTTTTATTCCTGTCCCTATTTTCAGAGTAAATGCAGGACCATGCTTTCCCAGGCTCTCAATGTGTCACTTTGGAACATGTCCCACACTCAGTTAAAACAAATAAATCTGTGTCAGACTTACTTTCTCATGCTAATCAAGACACTGGAAACAGTGAAGACAAATGACGTGGCACACTGCCTGTGTTTACCAGGGAGGGCAACGTTAAGGCCAGATTCATAGTGGAGGGCATGCAGCCTTCCCTGAAGGTTCTAGGACTGTATTTAAAGCACAGGTCACTGCCCAGGTAATCCTGTCCTCAAACAAGAACTAGTGTTGGACAGGGGCAAAACCTTTGTTTCACCATTGGGTGTTGGAAGTGCATCAGTAATTTTTTTCCATCTGCCCTCCATGGTTTCAGAAGTACTGATGGCCACATAGGCTATTAAATCAGGCAGAGGGTGGCTCCATTCCCTTTGTAGATATGGTTGGTCCTGTGTAGTTGAGAAAGAAAGACCCTTTGTAGACCTTTTATTTGTTGACACTACTATCTATGAAAGCTTCTGGTCTCAGGCCACAGTGAGAAGAACAGCTTCCATGTCCTTTCTTCAGTGAATCTCTGCTGTTCAAGATCATACACAACAGCCCACCTAACCAGGTCAAGGGAAGTGGCTTGATTTACATTAGGTGATAATCTGTCCTGGTGTCTAAAAGCAGAGGGAAGAGGTAAAGTTCCATAAAACCAGAATTGGATGCCTGGAAAACTCATTAAAAGCCCTCAAAATACAATGGATAATGAATCCTCAGTGGGCCATAATGTCTGTGTAACCCAATGGGCAGCTGACACCACATTTATCTTCCAAACATTACCTCTGGTCCCTTAAAACACATTATCAGAGGATATCTGTGTTGCTGGAGAACTGGAAACATAAACACTCCAATTAAAATCTTTATCAGTCAGACAGTGCCTGAGAATTGAAGTCCTGCGCTGAGCCTGTCCATCTCCCACTGATGCCCCCTAAGATATGCTGCTGAAAAAGCTTTGCAAAGCTGGCTGGGGAAAACACCATCCTTTTGCTGTTCGCCAGCTAATTGTGGGTTCTTGCAGCTTGATGTTGTTGTTGTTGCTGTTGTTGCTGTTGTGTTTTGGTTTTTCTCTGTCTCCCAGCATTGAAAATTCATTAGTCACAGGGGTGTTAGGTTAAACGGCACTGTGTGCAAACCACATTTTATTCTAGGTTGCATAAGCTTCACAGAGTTTCTGCCTGATGCTTTTGCATTCTCTTGTGCCCTCTCCTCCTCTTTTCCATTATTCTTGTCAGTCTAACACCTAAAGAGGCTGATGTTGTTCACTGCTTCCTGATCCCTGCTCCCTCTCCCAGCTCTTGGTTTACTATAGGTTTTATTGTACTACAGCTGAATACTAAAGATTCAAAGGCACAAAGGATCATGAGGGATTTTCTTCCTGTTGGTTTCCATTGAAACTGAAGTGTCTTTGTGCCCTTGAAATCTCACCAACACTGAGAAATCATGGGATCTTATATTGATCTTCAAACTAATCCTAACATGGCTCTTGTTCTACATCCTCCCAGCTTCCTTTTGGTACTTAGGTTCATTGGTCAAGGTGTATGGAAGTTGAAAGAGGTAACAGGTTCCCTCCCACCAGCTGGGAAGGTGTCTGTTTAACAGCAGCACATGAGGTCTTGGGCTCTGTATTTTTGCTCTTATTCCTTATTCCACAATCATCACAATAATGCTGAGGTGTCTTTCCTCCTATTTATGAAGTAATCATGGTCACCTGCATTCACACCCTTTATCTCTCTAAGGCTTTTAAGTCAGTGCACACATCTCCATCTGAATAAACTGTCTCCATTTCTAATCAAGTTTGCACAACAGGTACTTCTAGAAATGACTCATGGTCTCCTGCATAAATTTCTAAGCTAGACCAAATGGATGGTTCACCCCATTGGCTTCAAAGGGAGCCCAGGGCATTAGATCAGCTGGAGACTTCTACACTGCAGGCCTGTCTACGTGGCCAGAGAAAACCCCACTGGAGCAGGAGCAGGAATGGAGACAGAGGGTGCTTAATATTAGGGGAGATTCAAGCAGAACCAGAGTTTCTGGGATGGATTCTAGGTCAGATGAGGTCTGCTAGTCCTTCATGGATACAAGACCTTGCAAACTATTTTCTTGTTTAATGTCATTGGGAAATTTGATGCACTCTGAAAAGCACAGTGACAGATTAGTAGGAAACCATGAGGTTCAATGAGAATGTAGGGTGGGTTGTTCATGGAAGGAAACATCAGGGCAAAAAGAAGGTTTTTTTAATGGTGTATCTGCTAACAATTAACTGGTTTGGCTGGTTGCCAAAGGATTACATGAAGTGACTGGGGGAATCCGGGTGTATTCTTAAACCTTGGGTCCTATATGCTGCTCCTTGCAGGTTCAGAAGTTGGTGGCATTAAATGCATGGTCATAATAAACATAAGGAAGAGTGTCCCAACACCCTTCCTTATGTTTATCACAACAGTAATGCAGTATTGATGTCAGTGGGAGATACTAGATAATAGGAAGCAGATAAGAGACCACCCTAAACAAAGCGTATGGATGTTGAACATGCAATACACTTGTCTTCCAAGGAACTTTGTCCTCTGGGCTAAAGAGTCAGGCCCTCTCAGAACACTTTGACAAGGATCCAATTTTGTTATCGTTTATTTTGACCTTGGACACTCAGGATCAATAGAGCTTCTGTGTTCTGCTGGTGTTCAACAAGCTCAATAAAAGCTTGCTGAACACACAGTTCAGAAAAATATTTTCTTCTCTCTGTGATGATGGACTGCAACCAACATCCCCACCTCAGGACATAAAAAGGACTCGGAGACACTTGAGCATTTGTTTATCTGCAAGAATAACTATTCTGCATAAATTGGCCTGAGTATCCACAAGCCATGGAAATTCCCCTTTGGAAAATGTTCTTGAGGAAGCAAATTAGGGAGGGAGATGGATGGGAGAACAGTTAGAGGCCAGCCATGCACTCTATCAACCCTAAACGAATGAGCTGTCACATGGATATATAGGGAGAGGGACACAGGTTAGTAAATTAAAACCCTGACAGCTCTTGACTCCAGTCCAAACTGCTAATTGGAAAGACTAAAACTGTTGCCATCCCCAGAGACCTGTATCTCAATCACTGGCCTGCCCTCTCCAGGTCAGCCCAAAGAGCTGTTATCATCTACCACTTCTTCCTGGAAGAGGCTCAAGGAGTATGAGAACAGGAGAAAGGTCATTTTCTTTGGTCTTTCTGAGCTCTGCTGTGCCCAAGAAGAAGCACATAGAGGGAGGCCTGGTCCTCAACTGGTATCAAGATAGTGTCTCACCACCGCAAACTGCTATAGCCATTCAAGAAGCATTGTCACATTGTGCAGATTGGAGACCTTCTGTTGGTGAATGATGGCAGAGTTCAAACAGAGAGAGGATCCATCCTCATTACACCAGTGTAATAAACACTGAAATTTCATACTATTAATTATGACTGTAACTGATTCCACTATTATTGGTTAAGTACCAATTACACAGATTTACGCCTGTGGCATTGTCTCTATCCAGCATTTGATGACCAAAAATGACTTGGATACAGTTGTATTAACCATTCAGGCTATATCTGAGATACTGCTCTTTCTCGTTTGACTGGCAGGAAATATCTTGGATAAACACAGGGAAAACTTGACTTTCTAATGGTGGCCACTTTGACTTTGTTAGTTGGGTCCAGTTCATCTTGTTCATAAAATAATTTGGGTCCTAAGATATTTTTCCCCCATATGGGCTACTGAAATCGTTGACACCTGCTGGGTGCGTTTCTGGGCCAGCACTTTCCCAACTGGCTTGTGCGTATTGATCATCAGCGTTTTGACCCAGGGGCTTCATTACTAAACCACATACTCTTGCACTCATTATTAATGGAGAGAATCTACATCTTGCTCTCTCCTGTGGAAGCAGGATGAAAACCTGGTGATGTGCATTTTTATCATATAATGACATAAAAGCACAGATGTTGACTCAGGGCCAGGTGCTCTGAAGTAGTTGGAAAAGCTGCTCTTCCCAAGAGGCTAAATGTCATCACTTCATTGAAAGAGAAAGAAATGCAGATAAATCCTCTACCTCTTCCAAGAGAGCTCCAAGGGCTACAATTACCTCAAGAAATTAGGACCACTGCTCTTCCCCATGACCCAGCAGCAGCAATTGAAGAACACACTCCTCTGAAAGTCAGCTTTGCTTGAGACTGAGATCATTGATAGCCCCAAGCAATGTAAAGTTCTCTACACAGGTTATTGCAATACCATCTTATTGAAGCACTTCTTCTGTGGCCTCCTAGAAAATAAGCACTTTTGGTAAATCCTTGTTCATGGAGAGCCATGTTTTGTTGCCATACAATGGGCACATGCACAATGCCACCACAGTGGGATGGAGGAGAGGAAGGCTTCCTGCAGGAATGTTTTTCAAAACATCCATTCAACCATATTGTTGACAAATAGCTGAGCTACTCAGGAGGGCATCTGATTAACTGGTGGCTGGATAGTTTGGATCTGCTACTTAGGGAGAGTGGAATAAACACTACTCCAGAGAAAGTCAGTGGGAGATCCTCTCTGGGAGAGTTCAAAGAGAAGATGTGTTTGAGGTGTAACATCAGGATGGAGGAGAACTGAAAAGCTAGTTAATTGCCACTGCACAGTGTTCTCATCTCATACTGGTTTCACACAGATGGATTCAGACACTTTGGAAAGTGTCTTTCTGGTAGAAAAGGAGGTGAAGGAAAGAAAGGGAATGCTGAGCCCATTATTCAAGGTGTCTCAAGCACCAAACTTCAGAACAGCTGGGACCTTGGAAATGACTTCCAGGTGACAACTCTTATAAAACATAAACTAATCACACTAATGAAATAAAATAAATCAAGGAACCCTCACCCCTTTGGATCTTCCAGGCAAGCCTATGCTATGCCTCCATGATGTCTATGAGACTACTGATTTGCAATGTGGAGTAGAAGGATCAGGCCACGATTCTACCAAGCTGTGTAGGTGTGTCTGTCACACACATCACATCAGAAGGCAGGTTAGATCCTCTGTGGACTGACCAAATCCTGGGTCTTCCACCCATCTTGTTACAGTTCCAAACGCTATTTCCTAAGGACAGAAATATCTCTGGAAGGAAGCTTTGGCTGCCTCTTGATCCCTGAGGTCCTTCCATGGTGGCATGCAGCCTTTGGGTTCAAGATGTGGACAAGCTGTTTTTGCCACATGGCCCCAGGTGAAGATCCTGGCTCAGGTCTTGAAAGCTGGGCAGCCTTCCCAGCTCAGCTCTGCTCCAGAGGCAATTAGCTTTGCAGTGCTGAGAGCTCAGGCACATTCCCAGTCCTGAAACAGCCACTCTGCTGCTATGCCTGGGATTTCACCCTACCTGACCTTTGACTGAGTTTTCATACTTGACTTTTAATTACCATTACAATTAGCACTGCTTTCTTGGCTTCCTTTTCATGTAGCTTTGCAGGGAACAGAATCACTGAAGCCGCTGATGTAAGCTCACTGTAGAGGAAGGGATGGATGTGCTCTTCAAGGGCTTTAAGCCAAAGATGATGGAAAAGCAAGGAGAAGAAACTAGTTGAGCTGAGAACCAGTGGGAGTAAAACCTCTTAGAAGTAGTGAGAGTTTTGCACAGCACCCATAGAGCAGGACGGGACCAAAAACCCTTTGAATGCCACTGCTCACACTGAATCTGGACACAAGGACCTAAATAAAATGTACCAGATCCAGGGAGGAAAACACTGTCCATTGCTTTCACATGCCTACTCAGTCCTGTGACAATGCGTTCTCAGGATTTGTTGCCATCCCTGAAAAGAGCAGCTCATACCTCTTTAAGTGTGAAGGACTCAAGTGTCAGATGCTGCTGTCACCACACTCAGGGAACATAAAGACACATAAGGAGAAGCAGTAACTATACCAACTCTCACTTTGCTAACATCTCTTCTTCATTGATACCAGATTTAGTAGTTTCACAGATCAGCAAGAAAAACATGGGATGAGCCTCTGCAACCTCATCCTGATTTGAAGTTTACTGCTTTTGTTTCAGAATTGCAAACAGAATTGGAAACACGAGAGCTACCCTGTTCTTCCCACACACTTGTATCTCATGCGTGAGTAAGGGATGCTGCCCTTTTCATACCATCCTACTTCATGACTCATCTTCCAAAATCAACTTGAGTTTGCATTGGGCAGCCAAGCAATGATAATGTGAGTTCTTCCCAAAGGCCTCCATGGGGGCATGAAATCAGCATCATGCCCCCAAACAGCGTGACTGCAAAGGACGACAGGCCTTGTCTATTTTTATCTGTTTCCATGCTGAATATCTTACCAGGATTTCTGGGCTCTATCCAGATGTTCTCTGCCATTGACTTAGGCTATGCCTAGGTGGCACTTGTCCAGACACAGTCCCACTGCTGGGACAACAGAGGGTCCTGTAGGAAAACACTATCTTCTGCAAGGTCTGCTTGCCAAGCAAAGCTCTTCAGAAAATGCATCCACAGCCCTGGGAAGGTTCAAATCATAAGTATACATCATAGTTGCCGGCACAGGCATTTTAAAAATGTGATTTATGCCAAAACACTCATGCAACTTGCCTCAACTTGAGATGCTTGCTAGGTGAAGCATCTTCCAACTATCAGAGTGATTTTATCAGATCCAACTGCCATGCTCTTTACTAGGGCTTGAGGCCCCTGGACACTGGAGACAGGACAAGGGGTCACAGTCTTAAGCTCCATCAGAGACTCATCATTTAGACTCAACATTAGGAAGAGGTTTTTTACTGAAAGAGTTATCCGGTTTTGGAACGGGCTGCCCATGGAGGTAGAGGTGTTTAAGGTTAGGCTGGATGAAGTGCTGAGTGGCATGATCTAGATGTCAGATGTTTAGGTTTACTTGGTTGGTTTTTGGTTAGACTGGATGATCTTTAAGGTCTTTTCCAGCCTCATCATTTCTCTGATACTGTGACCCAGTACAGCCCACACTGTTGATTATGGGATCCCAGAATGTCCCCCAGCTCTTCACTGTGATGGGTGAGACCTGTCATTTGCTGGATGTGTCCTGCAGCACACAAAGGGTTACTGCACAACCAAGGCTTTGGTGGTGTGGCAAGGACATACAAGGGAAGCATTAATCACAAGGAAAAATGTGAGGAATGTCCTCTCTGTAAAACCAAGCCCTTGTTACCAGTTTGAAAGACTACCATTCTGTCCAAGGCTGAGGTTTGCTTCCCTCTCAGACCTCCATCAAGCCAACACCACTGACATGAGGCATGATTTACTTTTCACTCTGCAGACCTGGGGCCTACATGATCACTAGTTACCCTCTAACTACAGCTGTGGAGACTTTGCTGTCTTGACAGGTGCCCTGGGACTTTCCAGGGTTGAGGGAATTTGGATTCTCAAAAAAAGGTCACAGCACTCCAGGGAAAGTTTGCCCCACCCTGCTTGGAAGGACTGGCTGCTGCAGAACTGGGGAGATTCGGTGCAGGTAGGACAGAGAAGAGAGACCATTAACTCCATGCTTGGGACAAGCAGAAGAGCAGGGGAGACAAAGCAACAACAATAAGCTCAGTAAGGCTGTGGGACAGTTGTTGTGGGAAGGAACAGTCTTCAAGGGCTAGAAGGAAGGTTGCACCCATAACACAGTTTTGAGTCAATTCTAAAGACTTCCTGCTCCTGAAATGTGATCTGTTTCCCTATTGCTAGGGGTCACTTCAGTGTATGGGATGGTTAGACAGGAACATCCCTACAACACAAGTGACAGCTCATAGATTTTCCAGTGACAGAAGAAGAATGGTAAAATGCCCAGGGAGGTAATGAAGTCACTGTCCCTGGAGGTGTTCCAGAAAATGTGTAGATGTGCCACTGGGAAACATGGTGTAGTGAGCATGGCAGGGTTGTACTGGTGGTTGGACTGGACTATCTTGGACGACTCTTCTAATCTTAATGATTTTCTGATTTTAAGAGTATTCCTCAGAATCCTCCAGACATGTAGAGGACCTTCAAAGGGCCACTTCTACACCTCCCTCCCACATGTTCACACACACAGCCTTTCCTTCCACTGATGAACAAACCATTTTGGCTCCTTTTCTGGTCATTACTGCAAACGTCACTGGAAGAGGTTGAGGATGGATAACTGAAACAGAAGCTCTCCCTGTGGCCATGTTTCTCAGTCCTTGACAATCACTGAAGGGCAAAATGCAGTCCTCTGGAAGGTCTGGACCTCGGTATCTGCCTCTGGCTTAGCACTGATATAGTGCTGTGATTCCTTCCCTCCCTTCACCATCAGATGGCAGAAAGAGCTTCTTACTCCCTGAGCTTTGAGCAGCAGAGCTGATGTCTCTGTACATCTACAGAGGACTTAGTGGAGTGTTTCATTGTTAGTGGAAATGCTTTTTCCTGGTGATGAGTTTCCACCAGTTTCATAAATATGGGTTATACACTTGAGGATAAAGGTGTTGTAGAAGCCAAATTGCATTCCCTGGTCTCTTGAAGCAATGCTGGTGTCAGCTTATAAATGAAAGAACTGAGACAGACGGGTACACGGTTTCCATGCAATCCAAACCCTCAGTGTCATCCTTGGGGCAATCTTATAGATATAAAACCTGCAGCCTTAGAGGGACTCCTTAGCACCCAAATATCTCTGATAGACAAGGTTACTGGCTATAGCAAGGTCCAGGGGGACTAATCTGCAGGAGTCTACTTCTTTCCCATGAGGTTCCTTTTGCTTCTCTGACCCAAGACACAACTGTAACTAGAAGCTGGAGGAGCCTTTACCTGCTTTACTTGCTCTGTAGGAGGTAAGTTGAGTCAAAACCATAAGGGATTCGTGAGCCTGTTGCATCTGGGCTGAGGCAGATGAGGATGAATTTTGCAGAACATTAGTTTCTTGGGAGATTATTTGGGTTGATAGCCTTTTTCACTACCAAAATCAGTGTAGCTGGAAGCATGCAGGGAGGTGGTGTTGAGGACCCCAAAGATGTAGATTTGCTTCATCATTGAATATAATTATGGATATATTTTTCAGTGAATTTTGCACCTTCACTCCCTTGAGAGGGAGGTTTTCACAGAAACCAAGTGCAAAGTATTAAAGGCTTCTCTCTGGTTTATCCTAGTGGAAATGGACTTAGAGCATCGCAAACCCACTTGGTTTTCCCTTGTTTCTTGCATGGCATTGCAAAGGTTTTGATATGTATTTAGTGTGTGTTGCTCATGTTATCAGACCTCTTTTAGAGAAACTACAATGCAAAGCAAAATAAATTTGACCTTGTGCGTTTCTCAACGTGTGATGCTTTACAACTGCACACATCTTACACGTTCAGTGACCCCACAACGGCCAATAGCAGCTTTTACATCCCACTGGGAATCACAATGATTCAGAACTAAGGAAAATTGATGAGAAAATGGATTTTAACAGACATTCAGTGGAGAATAATCCAAACAAGTCTTCCGATTTTGCACTGGCACTCATCTCTGGGTATGTCAGCTCCTCATGGTAGTATTCAGTTCAGTGCTGTTAGCCCCAGGTTTGGTTTATCTCAATCACAGAGTCACAGAATTATTGTTGCTGGAAAAGATCTCTGAGATCATCAAGCCCAGCCTATGACCTAACATCACCACATCAGCTGTAACATGGCACTAAGGGCCACAATCACTCTGCCCTTCAACACCTCCAGGGATGGGAACTCCACCACCTCCCTGGGCAGTCCATTCCAATGTCTGATCACCCTTTTTGTGAGAAAGGGCTTCCTAACATCCAACCTAACCATCTCCTGGCAGCTTCAGGCCCTGCTCTCTCGTTCACCCACCAGTGTGCAACTTCCCTTTAAGTGGTTATAGAGAGTGATTCCTGATACAAGCCAGGATGCCACTGGCCTTTTGTGCCACCTGGGTACACTGCTGGCTGATGTTCAGCTGGTTGTCACCCAGTACTGCCAGGTCCCTCTCTGCCAGGCCGCTCTCCAGCCACTCATCCCCCAGTCTGTAGCTCTGCTGAGGGTTACTGTGGTCAACATGGAGGACGCTGCACTTGGCCCTGTTAAACCTCATCCCGTTGGCCTCTGCCCATTGACCCAGCCTGTCCAGATCTCTCTGCAGCATCTTCCTCCCCTCCAGCAGACCAACCCTCCCCCCAGCTTGGTGTCATCCATGACTTTATGAATGGGAGATTTGATCCCTTCATCCAGGTCATCAATAAAGATGCTGAATAGAACTGGGCCCAGCACTGATCCCTGGGGGGGCACCACTGCTCACTGGACACCAACTGGATGGGGCATCATTCAGACCCACTCTCTGTGCCCGGTCATCCAGGCAGTTTTTAACGCAATGGATGGTGCACCCATCCAAGCCATGGGCTGCCAGCTATTCCAGGAGGATGATGTTGGAGACTGTATTGAAGACTTTGCTGAAGTCAAGGTAGATCACATCCACAGCCTTCCCCTCATCCACTTTGTGGGTCACTCAGTTGACATCAGGTTGGTTAAGCAGGACCTTCCTTTCTTAAACCCATGCTAGCTCCTAATCCCCTGGTTGCCTTGTACCTGCTGCTTGATGGCACTCAGAATGATCTTCTCCATTATATTGCCAGGCACTGTGGTGAGGCTGACAGGCCTAGAGTTCTCTGGATCCTCCTTCCAGCCCATCTTGTGGATGGGCACCACATTGGCCTCCTCTTTTTGCCTGGACAACAGCTCACAGGGTATCTGGCATTGCTTTTCACAGCCCCCTTGGGGCTACAGATAAATCTTACCTCCTTGGAGACAATTTCTTCTTTTCTCTTATTTGATGGGGATGTTTTTCATGGCTTTTCTTGGTTCAACTCAAGAGAAGAACAAATGTCAAAACCAGGAACATCTTTCAGAAAGTGATACTTCCCATTTGTAAATCCTCATTAGTTAACTTTCCCTTCTGGCTTTCTCCTAAAAGCTGATCTAGTCACCCGCTTGCTTAGCTAGGAAGAGCTGATGCAGTGCAGTGAGAGCATAAATTCCCACCTTATCCCTCTCATGTAAGAAGGAAATGACATGTTTGAAATCCAGGTTGTGTTTTTAATCCCAGGGTAGCACAAAACCAAGATCAGGACACAGCTTGTTCATTGAAACTAGACTAGAGCAATCATTCCTGCAGTGTTTCAGCAGTGCTCCTTGTTGCTAAGCTCCAAATCATGATGATTTCTTTGCTTACATTTCTTTAATTATTTTTTTAACCCAAGCTGACATTCTTTCCTGCCATAGAAGAAAGGTCTGTCTTGCAGTTAGAGCAGCAGCTGCAAGCTGAAAGCTGCTCGTGTGAAGGGACACTCCAGCAAAACAATCCTCTTTTTAAAACAGGGTGATCACTTTACAAAGAAGGCAGCAGGAGGCTGCAGGGTTCAGGACTGGTTTCTGCCTCTCAGACTCAGTGTGAAACCATGCACATCACTCAGGATGCATCTCCGGACCTTTTTTCTCTGTTGGGAAGCTCTCAGTCAGGCCGTCCCTCACCACGAGGGTTCCATCATGTTCTCAGAGCCGTCATTGAGTCCCAGCAGCTCATACCAGATTATGCACTTCGGTCACAACAGCCCCCAGCAGCACTACAGGCTTGGGGAAGAGTGGCTGGAGAGCTGCCTGGCAGAAAAGGACCTGGCAGTGTTGGTTGACAGCTGGATGAACGAGAGCCAGCAGTGTGCCCAGGTGGCCAAGAAGGCCAACGGCATCCTGATCTGTATCAGGAACCATGTAAGCAGCAGGAATAGGGAGGTGATCCTGCCCCTGTACTCCACACTTGTGAGACAGCACCTTGAGTACTGGATCCAGTTTTGGGTGCCGTAGTACAAGCAGGACATTGAGGTGCTGGAGCAGGTCCAGAGAAGGGCAAGGGAGCTGGGGAGAGGTCTGGCAAACAGGTGCTATGAGGAGTGGCTGAGGGAACTGGTGTTGTTTAGTCTACAGAAGAGGAGGGTGAGAAGAGACCTTATAGCTCTCTACAGCTACCTAAAAGGAGGTTGTAGCAATGCTGCTGCTGGTCTCTTCTCCCAAATTACTGATCATAGAACTAGGGGAAATGGCCTCAAGCTGCATCAGGAGTGGTTTAGATTAGATATGAGGAAGAAGTTCTTTACTGAGAGAGTGACTGGGCAATGGAACAGACTGCCCAGGGAGGTGGTGGAGTCACCATCTCTGGAGGTGATTATGACATTAGTAGATGTAGCACTTGAGGCCATGGTCTAGGGGTTAGGGAGATGTTGGGATGAGGGCTGGACTTGATGATCATGTAGGTCCTTTTCAGTCATAACAATTCTATGATTCTATGATGCCTTCCCTTCATCTCTGTGCCAGGAAATCATGGAATAGTTTTGGTTGGCAGGGACCTCATAGATCATGTAGTTTCAATGGCCTTGCCATAGGTAGGGACACCTCTCACCAGACCACATGATTACAGACCTACACCACCATCCCAAGACAGTGAGTTCAATGGCTCCTGACCTTGGTCTTACCTCCAGCAAACACAGTGTACTAGTAGAAGCTTTTACCTCTGAGGAGGTAGGGGTCTTCATCCTTTTGAAAAGCTCCTATTTGATCACTTCTGCATGTAATTTCCCTTCTTAATCTTCTATTTCTGATGCTTTGGAGGCCTCTAGATGTCCAAGGTAGGCTTACAGATATGCAAGCAAAAAGGACTCATTTGTGAGTGCCTAACTGGATAGTCTCCTGCAAATTTCTTCCTACATGAAGAGCACTTGTGAGATGTTTCTCTCTCAGTTGAGGCAGCCCAAGGATGATCTGGCCATGAACTGATTTACTTAGTCTTTAGCCTTGGAAGAGAAGCCTGAGACAACCCTATACTGAGGTGGGAATGAAACCTATGATGAACCATGATGCATGAACACCCCATCCCAGTTGTGAGTCTCACTAGGTTGGGATGAGGATAGAGCATTTCTAAACATCCACAAAGGATGGATGTTTGGATGAACCTGTTTTAGGTTGTCCTTCTGGGGACAAGTCACTGTTTGGGTGCAGAACTCAGTGTTGAAGGCACAGATTGAATTGAAAGCCAGTCCTGTTCCAATGTTCCAAGAGTACCCGAACCCCTAAGTATCTTGGAGAAAGCTGTATGAGCCTGGCTGCATTTCAGTAAGATCTGGGCTCCTATGTTGCTTTGGCTTCCTTAGAAGATTTCAGTCTTTAACAAATTAGCATCAATGGGGAGACAAACACAGCATTTTAAAGCACATTATGCCCAATCCTTAGCAGAGGTCACAGGATGCCTGTCACTTCACAGCAGCTGAGGACCTGACCCAGAGACAATTTTCTTCATTTGGGGAAGAATTCCTTCCTGAGCCTCTCAAACAGGCAAGCATTGGGCTTTCAATGCACCCAATTACCTTCAGCACCAACGTCCTTCAACCACACAGGAACACTAGGAAAAAAAAAGGAAGGCAAGAAAAGTTTCCAAAGTCCAAACTGAATTTAAATAAGCTAAGAGTTAAGCAGCAGACTCATTAGTCTCACTGCTGTGTGTTGCCTCTTATTTCTGCCATGGCGTTGCACTTTCCAACAGCTGCTTCTGTCAGGGGATTCACCTCCCTACCCAGCTGGGCTGGAGGATGGAAATTCGGACACCCAGCCCTGTGTGTCCTGACCAGCCTGCTGTGCTGTAATTGCAATCTGCCATCTCAGGGAAAGGGACAGATTTGTTTAAATGAAGACAGCCCCGAAAGCACCTGTCCCCAGATGAAAATGATTCTGTCTCCAAAGCCAATATGAAAGGTGCAATTTGTGCCTGTGACTGAGTTTTATTAAAAGCTCCCCCAGATTCCCTTGTATCATTATCCAAGTAGGCACTGTTGCACTTTCCTTCCAGACACATCAGGATGGCTTCAGGGCTGGAAAAAGCAGCAGTTTTAGCATATGCAGAGCAGTATTTGTGTAAGGGATATGTACCAGTGAGTTAAAGGCATGCTCGCAGGCTGTTATTTCAGAATAGCTCTTACCTAGATTAGTCACTTCACAGCTTCCCTTGCTGACATGTTTTCATTCCAAATTTGAGGATTAAATCCTCACCAGCCACCTTTTTCTTTGTTGAGTCACCCAAGGAGGACCTGTCTTTGTATCCTTGGCTGTGCACCTACACTGAAGATGCCAACAAGTGGTACCCACTGGCTCTAGTTCTGTCTCTGGCCATGCAAGTGTAGAAGAAGCTTACAAAACCCAGGAGTGTTCCCACCCATGGTGCAGCTTTTTAAAGGACTCTAGGGAACATCTTCCTCAGTTTATCACCTCTCTATCGTACTGTATGGTGTGATACGATGATATTAAATTGTCTTCCAGCCAAACAATTCTATGATTCTATGGTTCTATGATTCTATGATTCTATGATTCTATGATTCTATGATTCTATGATTCTATGATTCTATGATTCTATGATTCTATGATTCAGTGATTCAGTGATTCTATGTTTCTATGATATGGACATTCTGACAGAGGAATCATCTTCCCTACACTGCTATCCATTTCTTTTCTACCAACCTTTTCCCATCCTTAGCAACTCTTGATTGAACAAAAACACCTTCCAGCTGGGATGACACAGCAAATACCCAGCTGAAGCAGGGAGCACCCAAACCAATGTGAACCATAATGCACAGTAGCATGACATAGTGGCTCATGACATACTCAGCACAGCATGCAGGGGCTGGTGAACCAAGAAGGAACCCCAAATCCCCATTGAGGGAGTATCCACTGCTTCCTGCCTGATCATGCTTCTAAGATGATCTCTACAGTCCTCAAATGCCATGGTGAACCTGTGTTTGATCTGCTTCATGTCTTTTTTTCACCCTCTCTCTCTACTTGTGTCTTCTCTGCCCCTTCAGTTCCCTCCTATCATCCTGTTTCACATCTCGTTTTGCCTCATAATGTTTCTGTCAAAATATGGTGGCAAATCAGACAACTACAAAAAGACCTACACTCTGAGCAAAGAAACTTCTGAATATTTTAATGTACCCTTGATCAAAAAAATCCACCAACCTAAAAATGGCCAGCAGATGCATCTGTAGTTTGTTCACCAGTAGGAGGATTCTGGAGGGATTTGAGATCTGGTTCTACACCAGGTAGGAAAATGCTGATGTTATAGGGACTCACCGCACAGCTTTCCACTTTACTAGCACAACCTTATTGATCCAGGTGTAAAAAGCCTTGGAGAGAAAAGAGAACACTAAGGCAATCAGACAGATTTGTAGAATGCAATGACAAATGCAGAATTGTAGTTCCTGCAACATTTTCCTGCTGCACACGATGCTGGGGAGGTCGGGAAGCACCAGTGAGTGCCGGCAGCCAGAGTGTGCTCACAGGGGTGATTTGCTGCATCCACATGTTTCTGATGCAGTCTTTGGCCTCTTATTTTCTTTTCCCATATTCTCCCAGACATCACTGAGTGATGCATGTCCCACTGGCCCAGCTGGAAAGATCTCCTCCCAGGAGGATCGGTACTGGGAGCAGTGGGGGGGGAGGGAGGAATGGATTCCAGGCACACAAATGCTGGAGAAGAGACAGCTCCAGTCCCTGACATTTGGTACATGGCAGACTTTAATAATGCCATTGCCCACCTCCAGCAAACGAGTCCTGGAGGAGCTGCAATTCTGATTGTCAGAGAGGGAGAGAAAGGGTAATTAAAAGGCCCAGTGACAGGTAATGAGAAGGATGGAGCCACAGCTCTGCTGAAAGACCTGGTGCTCTCAGAGTCCCTCTCTCTGGCACATTCCTCTGTACAAGCTCATCTCTTCACACCTCCCTCTCAGCCTGGGACCAGGAATGACCTTCTCCAGAAACACAGATGGAATTGGACATCCTCAGCTCCCACTGCTGAAAGCATCAATTAGTGCTAATTGGACGATGTTAGGGTGAGTGTACATAGTGTGAGAGGAAGGGTAGGGAGTGTAACACTTAGTAGGATTCTTTCGTTTGCCTAAAAATGTAGAAAGCTTTGTGATGAATGGATTTCCATTCACGTTCCAGTGGGAACTGTTTTCTTGGAATGAAACTTCTATTCAAATGGTACAATTCTAATTTCCCGTGACGAGACACTGAGGGAAGTACCTGTGGTCAGATGCCTGAATTGATGCCTTGCACTGGCAATTCCCATGGAGCAATAAAAACTTGGAAGCACCAAAAATATGTGAGAATCCCATGGAATCGTAGAATTGTTTACCTTGGAAAAGATCTTTTAAGATCACTGAGTCCAACCATAAATATACTCCACTAAGCCCACTGCTGAACCATGTCCCTAAGCTCCAGATCTCCACCACTTTGAAACACATCCAGGGATGGTGATTCAACTCCCTCCCTCAGCAGCCTGTTCCAAGGCCCTTCCTTCCCAGGAAGAAGCTTTTCCTAATGTCCAAGCTAAACTTCCCCTGGCCCATCTTGAGGCTATTTCCTCTTGTCTTATTGCTTTCTACTTGTGAGAGGACACCAACCCCCTCCTTTCTCCAACCTCCTTTCTGGTAGTTGTAGATGGCAAAAAGGTCTCCCCTCAGCCTCCTCTTCTTCAGACTAAATAGCATTAGGTAGCACATGCTTTTATTGGTCTCACAATCTCATATGACCAGGTATCTTCCCTCCAGCCTTTATGATAACCCTGGTTTGTCTTCTGCTCTCTTATATGGGAATGTCATTTCACTTCTAATGGTGAAGGATAGTAGAAATCGGAGTGAAAATTACTTGCTTTGTGGATTGTTGTTATTTTTATTGCCACCAGACAAGTATTCTGACCTCTAGAGCTTCTATATTTTTATGATCACCTACATTGAAATTTCCCCAGATTTATGTACTGTAAATGGTAAGTGCTTTGTTCTTTAGATCACATGCCTGAGATCCAGATGGCCACGTTGTGATGGTCTGTAAAGTTTAAGGGCATTCAGGGAGCTAATAAGAACTTCCATGCTGTTGTATTCAAAACTCTCCCAACAGGTAACCTTCATGCACCCCTGATTGCCAGGTTTCACTTGGGCAATGCTTTCACACATTGGATTCCAAGCTTTCTTATGTTTTGTGAGCATGCTAAAGGGGCGACTCCCAAGCTAGGCTGTTCATCCTTTATATGTCACAAACAAGACATTTCCAAAATGCATTTCATTCTCTGGTGGTTGAATCTCAGGGTGGGGGGTGGGCTGTGGAATGATGGCAGAGGTGATAGGGATATTGAACCAGAAATAGCTGAGACACAACACTCCTTGTTTTACATCCATCCATAATAGCAAAGGCAAATTGAGAAGCTGCCTGGAGAAGCAGGGTGGCTATTGATAAGGAGACAATGAGGGGATTCTTGGAAGCTATGAACAGACACAGCACAAATCAACAAAACCAATTTTGTGCTGCAGAGGATGCTAAGAAAATCCACTAACAAATTTTTGAATGGGCAATTGCAGAATTGGTGATAAAACGTGGAGTCAATGAGATGTCCCTTTCTAAAGAGGAAGAGACTGTTGTAGGAAGGGTGTAATATTGAGGAGGATCACTTCTCATTGCTTTGGCTTTGGACAGCTCTGGTTGTTTAGAAGACGAGAAGAGACATGGTATTGTGGATCCCAGGCGAGCCTAGGAATTTAGTGTGATCACGAGTGCCACCCCATTTACAGACTGACAAAAATGAAGGGGAACAATTCTAAAGCCAAAATAAAAATACAAAGGAGAATATATAAAAACCAAAACCAACAACGCAATGCAGTCCCTGAAAAATGTGAGTGATCCTGGCAGTTGGAGCTGCAACTAATAGAAGAAATAATTGAATGAAGTCTGCACATACGTGACAGATAAAGGAAGGGGGAAAGGCTCAAGCCCGCAAGCATATGCTCAAGTATATAAAGAGTAAATCTCAGCAGAGAAAATTGTTGCCTATTTTTAGCTGAAACTACTCTCACAACCCAGGTCTTCACATACGCATTGCTTCCCAGACTGTGGTGGAGGGAAGTTGGGGTATAAAACTATCTGTGGAGACCAGCAGAGACAGAATACTACTCTAGGATAATGAAGAGGGTGTAAGTAGGAGAAAATGAGTGGAAATGGTAAAGATAAGTCAGCTGGGTTTCTGAGAAAGATTAAATCCTCATAGGAAGTTTTTCCAGGCTGCTGGAAAAAGCACTGGGAATCTAGTTCTTTTGATACCTCTTCCTGGAGTACCTGAGACACTACTGCTTTTTCTCCAGCCTTTAAGTCAAATCCTACTTTTCTTCAGTACAGCTCTGAGGTCCTAATCAAGTTCTCAGCTTTACCTTTCTCAGTGCAGAGTCTCATTTTCATGATTCAACTCAAGAGAATTGTGTGAGCCAAGCTCATAGAAGTTCGTAGAATCGTTAAGGTTTGAAGAGACCTCCAAGTTAATCAAGTTCAACCTTCAAACCCTCTGCAACACTCTGGAGCAGGAATCCCTCAGCTCTGCCTCCTGCATTATTTCTCAGTCAGACCACAAGGGTACAGAGTGGAATTTGTGTAATTTTAGGTCTCTCCTCTACGATGTGCTCAGGTGCCTTTAGATGAGCTTTGTCAGCCTATGCCTGGCTGTCTTCAGGGAAGACATCTCTGTAACTGCGCATAATCAGTCTTGGAAGAGCTTAGTGGTGCAGCTGGTAGAGTAATCCAATCTAAAGAAGAGGCCTTCATTCAGCCAGATGGATCACACCATCATCTCCACTGATTTCACAGTCCATGAGTCTGCAGAGGTAGAGAATATGGAGGCACCTATACCTTCTGCTATTTTACTTCGTGAGCTGCTTTGGGTCCTCCAGGTAATGCCATTAAAAGGGCCTGTGTCTCCCAAGCATGGTTTGTCCTGTCAGCTAGAACTACACACATGTCTTAGATAACCCATGTTTTCAGAGACCATCAGGCACCTTTATATGGGCAACTGAACCCTAAATCTGCTGATTTCCTCTAGATGCTTCATTCTTCTTCAAATTTTAACAAAGACCTTGACGTCTCACCATCTGTCACCGTCTGCAAGCTGAACTCCACAGCTCATGCTGGGGAAGATGGATTCTCCTTTAACAGTACTTTTATTCTGGAGGTACCAGAACACCTCAGGTGCTATGATATTCAGGATGTGAATATTTTCTTCTCTGGATGGTCTTCTCCATATCCAGCATCCAAGTCTCCAGGAAAATGTGAAGACTTGGTCTTCACATCAAGCTAGAATTAGGTTTCTTTAGGTGCTTTTCCCTGCCTCAAAACAGCTGAAGGGATGGGTGCGGAACATCACAGTAGCTCTCCCTGTCACTCCAGCAAGAAGCCATCGTGATGGAGAGCCATGGGTCTCATGGAGAGATTAAAAGCAGAGGCTCCAAGTCAGAGACATTTTAAAAATGTGTGTGCTCAAGTAAAGGACTTTTTAATGTTTTAATAACAAATATTACAAGATATTTTTCTCCATGCCCCTTGCCTGCTGAGCCATCATGCTGAGCCTGTATTTATGGCACTGTAAAGCACAATGAAGGCAACAGCGCTAGGAATACTAATAGCCTCAAGTTTATTACACTAAGGCTGAGTGCTTCATTTTAATTGCATGGAAACATTTAATTTGTTAGATGAGGTGTCATGTAGTTTTCCTCAGGCACCAGTAACTCATATCCACACTGGGACAATCTAACAGTCTAGGGGAGGTTTTCAAATTAAATGTATTTTACTATTTCTTACCTCTTTGGTGTGAGTGGGTGGCCTGGTAGAGTTAAAATATTTCTGCATCTTTGTTGTAAGACAAATTTCACATTTTCCCAGCTGTCCAAGGCAAGAAAAAGGGGTCTCCAAGGCTTCACCATGGGGTATAAGCAGGCTGGTGGAAGGGCAACACATTCTCATCTCTCCCAGTCTCACTATATAGAATGAGGATGCTCACTAGCCACTAGCTATTTGAGTGATTCTTGTGAGTGATCACAGAGTGATTCTTTGCTACAGTGATGGACACACAACATTTTTTGGCAGGAAGGATGGGAGTTCAGAGCAGACCTGGGCAATGGATCAAAGGCAATGTCAAGCTTCTCCTCAGCAATCCTCTCCATCACTTTTTTGATCATTTGGAACAGCAGCATTTAAGGAGCAAAGGGGGAAAGAAACATGACTGAAAGAAACATGCAGTAATGGATTTGTACTCTGAAGCGATGTCAAACCAAAGCATGTCACAAAAAGAGGCATTTCACCAAAAAAATAGAAAATTAAGGGAAAATAGAAAAAAAAAAGTATCTTGTGAGTATGTTCCATGAGGCAAAAGGGATGGGGCAGAAGAAAATCAAGGCCATTTGGAGATGAGCTGGATCTATCAAAAAAAAGTGATAACAGCTCCAGTTTCTTGCATAGTTCACTTGTGCTCAAACAGCGTTGATGAACATAGACTAAATGCCTGAGTCGACAAGATTTCATTTACCTCTGGTGTTAGGGGACCTGTAGCTCACATGAAGCCTTTTTTCCACCCCACGCATGCTGATCTAACATGTTTGGACAGTGAAGTTAGAAACCTTCATATTAGAAATGAAATGTGATTATTTCTTTTTCAACTGCACAGAGAAGTAATGACTGCAAGAGCTTTGCAAAACCAGTGGTAAATACCTTATCGCTCCAGGTTTTAAAGTGAGATAGGACTTTTTTTTTCCCCTAAAAGATATGCAGCAGCTCAGTCACGACTTTATGGGCTCAATGCTGTCATGTCTGTGCTGTGGAAGAATAATTCTCTCAGCAGGAATTACCAGGGAAGAGGAATATTATGCAGAAGAGGAGACTCTCTGATGTCCTTAATATCCACATTATCTCCTTTGAGGCAACAAATTAGATACCATGGCAATACGTGAATACAGTGATACTCACATGATGTGAAGCATGTGTTAATGATCAATGCCAAGACCCACATCTTCCAGTTACCTTAAGCCTCTGAGTAGCTCATTGCAATGGACAGGGACACAGAGCACGGCTGGCTACACCTGTCGGGACCGACTGTCAGGCAATCCAAGGAGCGAGTGAGCACGGATGTCAGCGCTCAAATCTACCATGGGCTTTCACCTCCCATAAATGTCACTGGGGAAGCTGTCATACCTTCTGAGCTCTGTCCTCCATTCAGCGGTAGTGGAGGCTTTTTATAGAAATTTATAGGAGGCATCCACCAGAAAACACAACTCAGGAAGCCTAAAAGTAGGGGACTGCAAGAAACATTTTCACCCCATTGTCAGACTACCATGAATGAATTACAAAATCACAGAATCATCAAGGTTGGAAAAGACCTTCAAGGTCATCAAGTCCAACTGTCCAGCCTACAACCCCTAACCACTAAACCATCTTTTGGAACACCATGTCTACCTGAGAATGAAAGGAGTCACAGGGAGGGGTTGATGCCCTAACAATGGGTTTTTGCACCACTTGTAGCAGGCTGTAGCACTAGGCTTTGGAGAGTAGATTAATGATTGGACTCTGTGGTATTTCTTTAGGTCTTTTCCAACATAAATTACTCTGATACTATTATTCTAAGTGTTACAGTAAAAGCTGAGAAGGGCTTTTCCATCAGGCTTTGCTGGAAATCTTAAACAAACCTCTTCAAATGTGTCAGTGACTTTTCTTTTAAGTCTGTGTTTTCTGCAAATAGTCCTAAGATTGTTGTAACAACAGCTACAGAAGCTGGCTGCTCCCAGAGAATATCCAACAATGATCACGGGGATGGAGTCTTGAATTTATTTATGAGTGTAAAAGAGGCTCTGTATGTCAATGGCTATTGGATTTCAGTCACTTGTTCCCACAGTAGGAGCAATAGCTCAAATCCATTTAGCTCACAATTTCTAGAAACTTGAATTCAAATCTTTAAATTGCCCCAGAAACCTGATTTTGGGTTTCTTCTCTGATCGAGAGAACAACTGTTATTTTGTCACGGCTCTGCATTAATGGCTGAGGGATGCCGCCTTGGCCTTACACTGATATTAGCACAGAAGCATCTTGCAGGCATTAATGATTTCACCATTATCATCAAAGCTGTGGAAGGGAAGGCCCAGCTCAGATGAGGGGTTGGTAGCCCAGAGACATTAGTTGGTGAGACTAAGGTCAGTTGGAGATGCACTGCCCCAAGCAACTCTCTTTGAGACCAGAACAGTTCCTGAAGCTCAGACCTGTCTCTAGTTTCTGGCATTATCCTGCTGACAGTCTCCCTACGAGTAACAGAAAGTCTATCAATATTTACAAGATCACCAGGAAATCATTTTGAATACTCAGCAAACCTGTGAAAATCACTGATTTCTTCCAAAGGATTCATGAGGCTCAGAAAAAAGTCAGAATTCATTCTTTCCCAGACACCTATCACTGTTGTAGTTTGGTTAAAATGACCACAAATAAAATACATTTCCAGATAATTAATTAATGTTGATGGACAGCACAGAAAAATCTCAGTAGCCAACAGTCCCAGACACCCGTGGAAAGCTGTGACTCCACAAGCTGTAGTCAAACCAACTGTAAGGTTTGCTACTGCCAAAAATTGTCTTGTTCCTTCTCTCTGCCCTTATTCATGGTCACCTTGTCCTTCTGCTCTGACTGTGATGCTCCTGGGCTATTCTCTGATCTGAATTCATTCCTCAACATAGCAGAAAATTGGCATGTGTTTTCTCTCAGTCAGGATTAATGAACTTCATTTGCTTTCAGATGTTACGCCTCTATTGCTGCATAAAAGGATGCAGTGGAGGAAACGCTGTCCCATCACTGTTTCTGTCCTCAGTTTAGTTTTGGCCAACTTAGGATATTAACCTGTGGGGAAACACCTGGGTAGTGTAGGGTTCACTCCATTAAACATCTTCCAACCTACACAGTCCTCCAACACCACCCCTAAAGGCTTTTCATCTCCAAGTAACACCCCAGTGGCCATCGAGGTGTGCAATGGGGTCAGTACATGGCAACATAGCACTGTGATTTCAGGCATGTGGAGCTGGAGAAGACACACAAAGAGCAATGACACCTCTGAGGCAGTGGGATCCCAGCAAAGCCAATGATCATGAGCATGGCTGACCTGCTCAGAACTCTTAGCTGGTCCCCAAAACCTCAGCAACTTGGTCGAGCTCCAAATCACTTTCCTTCGTACCCAGTGTGAGTTGTGGAGAGGCACCAGCTCTGAGTGAACACAAGGCCTGGCACATGCCACAGGGTCAGGACAAGAGTAGCACCATATCCCTAAGTGTGCTTTTACCTTGACCTAGGACCTTAACTGCATATTTAAGAGTCTGATTTTGACCACATGATTTTCTAACTCTAGACCAAGAGGCCAAACTGATTTTCAGTTGTCCTTTTATCTATTTATGAATTTCTAATAGGAGAATAATTTGTCTCTCTATGCCAAAATAAGCAGATTCTGATGGGGCGTGGGGGGCAATCTCGTTTTCCCTTTTTAAGCAAAAGACAAAGGTACTTTGTGCCTGATTTGAATTTCAGACAAACATTTCACAGATCACTTTGCCTTCCCAAAGTACAGTGCAGCCTCTAAGAGCAAGCTAAATTGCTATAAATTAAAGTTAAATGTCAAAAAGGCAAAGATGTGCAGGAATGCGGGAGACAATCTCTGTGCAATTGGGGTTGTTACTGAGCTGCTTTTATCCACTTTGCTTGCATACGGTTAAGTGCTCTTCCTGGAAAGGGGAAGGTTTTTTCTTTCCATTTTTAAATAAATCCCAACCCCCTGTTCCACTGAAATAGGATGTTATAATTTCTCATTTCCAAATATCTTCAGAGACAGAATTATGATTGTCCACTCACAGTGCTTATCATTTAATTTGAATTTTGCAGCCTGCTCTTAGAGAAATGCCACCCTTTTCATACAGCAGGTATCAACCTGCTCAGTAAAAGGGAAATTAAGATACTATTTCTACCTGTGCTGAGCAGTTGGCCTCTGTGGGAGGAAAATAATGAAATCTCTGCTTCTCCTCTTACTTTAAAATAGAAAATAGAAAGGGAAATGCAGTGTGGCCTGTATGTGACAGAAAACAAGTATCAGTGTTCCAGTAGCCAGATCTCACCTATAAATAAATCACTTCTGTCAGGACAGGCTGCTCTTGCCCTCCACACTTGTAACAGGACCTTCATCCCCAAACCCACAGCATGAGATGGAGAACATGAAGATGTTTGAGCTGGCTGTGAACAGACCCAGTGGAGCTGAGGACTGCCTTGCCTGAGATCACATGATTAAATGTTCCTCCTCAATCTGAAGAATAGAATCATTAAGGTTGGAAGACACCTACCAGAGTATTCAGGCCAACCATCAAGCCAATCCAACTATCTCCACTAAATCGTGTCCCCCAGGGCCATATCCACATGTTTTTTTAACACCTCCAGGGACAGCAGCTCCATCACCCCCCTGGGCAGACTGTTCCAATCCCTGACCACTCTGTCAGGGAACAAATCTTCCCTGACGTCCAACTTAAACCTCCTCTGACACAACTTGAGGCCATTTCCTCTTCTTCTATTAGTAGTGTCTTGGAAGATGAAACTGATCACCACCTCTCTCCAAATTCCTTTCAGAGAGTTGTAAAGAGCCATAAAATCTCCTCTCATCCTCCTTTTTTTTCAGACTAAACAACCCCAGTTCCCTCAACCACTCCCCATAAGACTATAGAACTACTAGTATCACCAGCCTCCAAGGGAGAAGCATCTCAATGAAATGGTGCTGCTACAGTGCAAGGCAGGGATTGCTCTTTCAGCACTGTTCAATGAGCTTTACACAGCTGCATCCTGCATCTTTAGGGAATGCAGATGTGTTGCTCTTTAATACCTGTGCAACATTTGTACCTGATGGAACCTGTCTCAGCCTCCGTGGATACTCGATATCTTGCTACAAATGAGTGATAGGTATGTGCCGCCTTTCACCCTGTGTGAAGAGTTTAAGACATTCATACGTGGGCTGCACACGCAGCTGCCTTAGGCTATTATGCAACAGCACAGATTGTTTCCATAAAACCTCAGTGTCCAATGCTAATTGATATTACCCTTGCTGCAGGGCAAAATGTGGGTGACATGAGCAGCCTTCACACCGTAAGTCTTTCTGGAGAACAGTTTGATTCTAAGCTGGAGGGGCTTACACCTAAGACCAAGGGTTATCCCTGGTTCACACATGTTCTGTGACATCAGATCCCACACTGGCTCCACTAATAGGATTTTGAAAATTCCCACTGTACCTGGAAATATGTAGAGCACATATCCCTCAGATACTTGTGCTATGGGAAAATATTTAGGGCTGGAGGCAACAGAATTGTAGGTAGTGGGCAACCATTTCCATCTTGCACATCAGAGAGAGTTATGGCTGCTTTTGTTGTGAATTTTGAATAGCTCTGCTTCATTTCAAGTAGCTAGTTGGACCATAGACCTTCAGACCCAGCCTTGAGCACTTCCATGATTCTGTTAATTTTTAAAGCTATCACCCTCTTGGTCCTTCCTCTGGTCAGTCTGGTCTTTGTGATATTTTCCTGGTTCTGTCTACCCCATGATCTGTTCTTGCAGAGCCCCAAAGTGGTTATATTGCTCCTAGCTGCCAATTTCACTGTGCTGGCCAGTCCTTTTGCTGGTGACTACAGCATGAGTGACTGCCTCCAATTTAGCTGTCACTGTAGTCAACAGATAACTAGTCAGTGGGCAGGAGAATGCAGGCAGTGGTTATTCAGATTTAACACAAGTATCAGCTGAAGGATCTGCCTTGTGCACTGGCTACGTTAGCTAGGTTGTACTGATCCCCGTATGAGCCACGATCTCCATCTTATGTTTGGAAACCTTGTTTAAAGTGTAACACAGGAAGACTGGAGCTCTATTCATGTGTCTGAATGTACTGTCCGGCGATATTCTAGGCACATGCTATTTGTGATATGCTAAGACAGTGTCTATAAGACACCCACTAACACCTCGAGCCTGGAGGAGGCAGAATGAATCAGAAAATAATGAATCAGAATTGCTGACTGATTGGGATGGGGAGGAGCCTCTGGAGATCACCCAGTCCAATCCCTCTGCTAAAGCAGGGTCACCTTGGCTGCTCAGGTGGGTTTGAAGTTTCTCCAGAGAAGGAGAGTAGATACTCTGGGTGGCCTGTGCCAGATCATCTCTAATGTCAATGGATTTCTGAATTAGGCCTCCTAAGCAAGTCCTAGATGATTTGAAAGCCACTTCTGACCTCAAAATATAGAAAGCAGCACCCATGAACCCTGTTTTTAATTAGTATCTTGTCCTTGTTCATTTGCAATGTAGCAAAGACAACAAAAGTTGCAGTGCTATTCATTTCTCTCTACCCAGCTACCAGCAAGGAGTAGGATTTCTCCTTGTTAGGCAGTAAAGCACATGAGGTAAATGAAGACAGTTACTCTTCCTTGCTAAAAGAGTGAATATGTGAGTAGCAGTGTGAGCTGTGAGCATTGTCTCTCTCACCACTGTCCAACCAGCCAAGAACCAGGCAGAATGGCCTGTGTATGATTTCTGGTGGAATTCAGAAGCTTGCCTGGGTGTAGGGCTTCTTATGTCCTAGATGACATGGACCAGCTGTTGTGTGCATCCAGTCACAAGAGAGGAAGTTAGAGTCCAGTGTCAAAGACATTTCCAACTGCTCTTGAGGCTGTTGAGAGTCCTGAGTCTCATGCTACCAGATTTACAGCCATAACCTAGAAAGTCACTGATAGGGTTTGTTGATTTTGGCAGGCATGTTCGAAACCCCCAGGAAGAACAAGAGCTGTGGACTGAAACCCTGTGAGGTGTGAGGCCTCATCTTGGCTCTGGGTCAACACACGTCTTGGACAGAATAAGAGCTTCCTTGCCAGGATCTCAGGGTGAGACAATACGTGTGGGAGGATTCCTCTCCAGTGAGAATCCAGGATGTGCGTTTAGTTCAGAATAATAGCTGATGGATCTGTCTACATAAATTTTCAGTGAAGGATGTGATTATTTTTTTAGGCTGGCTTCCTAAGAAAATGAGCCCTTTTATGCAACTGAAATATTTACTTGTCTTAGTCCTCCTTCACAACTTTTGAACCCACCAACAAATTTCAGACAATTCTTCTGGCTCAAAGACATTAAGCTTCTACAAACTTCGTGAAGAAATGCATCTGTCTTAGATGTGCTCTGGTCTTGCCACTGGGCCCCACTAAATGTATCTTGTCTCTATCCTCTTTGCACTCTCCTTTCATATGTTTATGTACAATGATAAGACCCTCTGAGCCTTCTCTAGGCTGAAGAGATCCAGTTCTCTCAGGCTTTCCTAACAGAAAAGGTGTTCCAGTCCCTTGACCAACTATGTGGACTCTCTCCCAGTACTCTCTATTGAACTGAGGAGTCCAGCACTGGATACATTTTGAAGAAACCAGCCTCTCTCTCTCACAAGACCCCATCTGCAGTACTGCATCCAGTTCTGGAGCCCCCAGCACAGAAAGGATATTGAACTGTTGGAACGTGTCCAGAGGAGGGCCACGAGGATTATTGGAGGGTTGGAGTACCTCTCGTATGGGGACAGGCTGAGAGAGTTGGGGCTGTTCAGAATGGAGAAAAGAGCACTCCAGGGAGATCTTACAGCAGCCTTCCAGTACCTGAAGGGGGCTACAGGAAANAACCAAAGAAGATACAAGCCTCAGAGCTCCATGACCTTTCCTGCCTCAGTTTCTCCATTCATCTGTGTTTGCATATCTTTTTTTTTTCAGTCAATAGATTAAATTAACCCTTTACATGAGCCAAGAAGCCTCCTGCTCTTCCCAAACTAGTTAACAGTAAATTACTCTCCCTGTGCTCCCAGGCTTCATTGTTCTACCTTCCTTCTCCAAACCAATGCTCTCCCAAAAATGAAAATGAAAAGTGGGCATACTGGCTTTCTTGCATGATCCCATATTAGAAGTCCTAACACAACTTTCTAGAGGGGAGCAGATGAGACTTTCACAGTTCCCACAAACTAGTTTGAAGAATTCAGGGCATCTTTTGTCACCCAAAAAACTTCTACACAAAAAATAATCAAAGTAAATAGAATCATAGAATCATTAGGGATTGGAAGGGACCTCGAAAGATCATCCAGTTCAATCCCCCTGGAACAGCAGGATCACCTAGACCAAGTTGCACAGGAATACATCCAGACGGGTCTGGAATGTTTCCAGAGAGGGAGACTCCACAACTCCCCTGGGCAGCCTGTTCCAATGCTCCATTACACTCACTGTGAAGAAGGTCCTTCTGATATTGATATGCAACCTCCTCTGTTCCAGCTTACAC
>VZRI01006304.1:78322-98985 GCA_013397515.1 Upupa epops
ATGCAGACTTGCAGAATCACAGAGAATGACTGAATGTCTTTGGTCAGAAAAGACCTTTCACATCAAGTCCAACTGTTAACTGAGCACTGCCAGGTCACCACTGAACCATATCCTTCACCATCACATCTACCCATCCTTTAAGTATCTCCAGGGATGGTGATTCAGCCTCCTCACTGGGCAGCCTGTTCCAGTGTCTAATGATCTTTTCAGTGATTAAATTCTTCCTAACATCCAGCCTAAACTTCTCCTGGTGCAACTTCCAGACATTTCTTCTAGTACCATTGCTTGCTACTAGGGAGAAGTAACAGTAGAGTAGAAGAGTGAGACAGGTTGCAGCCATGAAGGGTAGAACCCAAGGACATTCTATCTGTGCTGTACAGAACTGGCACAGGTGCACCCACCACTCACATGTCTCAACTGCTGACATCAGCTAAAGTTCCTGGGCAATTCTTTGCAAGCAGCTTTAAATTTACACAACTTGGCATATCAACACCGCTCTTATCAGCGTAGACAACCTTGCAAATACATTTCTCCCTTGGGTGACCTGCTCTTGAGGAAGCTGTGTGAGACAAACACGTTCTTCCTCATCTCTGAGCTTCCTCCATCATTTGCTACACTCTGTTTAAAGATGCATTTCTTCTGTCACCAGCAGCAATTAGGGGCTTCCTCATATTTGGGCGCAAAAACTGCGAGTCTGGACCAGTCCTTGGTGCCACTGATGCTTTCCCCTGATTAACCTGACCACAGGAATAAATAAGCCGCCCACTACTGTTGCCAGAGGTTTGATGCATGATTTCAAGGATCAAGTTCTTCCAGCTCCTCAGAGCCAAGGTTTCTATTTGGCTTGATCCTCCCATGTGGAAAAAGTCACAACAACTTGATCCCACCCATGCCCATGCCAGGAAATGCAAGAGTAGAGATTTCAGCTATAGAAGCCAGGTGCATCTGAGTTGAGTTAGCCTCAGGCAGACTCACCTGACACAGGGTAATGGGGTTTGGTAAGAGTCATGGTACAGATTGAGTGCCCTGAATTTGCCACTGTACCTGCATGCAGAGGACACAGCTCCTCTTAAGATCTTGTGCCTGATGCTGAATTGGAAGTGAAGCTATCACTCCATTCTCTGCATGGTAACAGAAGAAGAGGTTGGCATGGCAACACTTTTCTAACATGGAAAAGGTTGTTATAAAGGGGACTGAGTTTGACAGTTGTTATGTCCACTGAGAGAAGGACAAGAAGAAATGCAGCTTAAATTTAATTGACTTAAATAAAGAAAAAATTAGGGACAGTAGAAAAAACCTTCTAACCACCCAATAGTGAAATATTTCACCTGTCCAGTGGGGAAGGCCACAGCACTGCCCACAAAGTAAAATGTCATGAATAGCTGTCAAGATTCGTCTAGATGAACTCAACTCTCTTCAGCGGAGAACCCTGAATGGGGATATTTCTTGAAGTTATTTCTGCTGCAGTCTTCAAGGACTCTTCAGAAACTTGAGCTCTTCTTGGCTCTTCTTTGCCTTGCAATAATAGGCAAGAAGCTCTTCATTTTCCAGTTCCTCCCTGCCTCTGCATGGTGCCATCAGATACCACTGAATTTCTGCATCCATGGTCCTTATAGCAACCTTCAAATACCATAAAGGGGCCTACAAGAAGCCTGGGGAAGAACTATTCAATATGACATGTAACTATAGGTTGAGGGATCATGGCTTTAAGCTGGAAAAGGGTAGATTTAGGTTAGACATCAGGAAAAAAGTTCTTTAATCTGAGGGTGGTGGATCTCTGCCACAGGTTGCCCAGAGAGGTGGCTGAGGCCCCATCCCTGGAGACATTCAAGATCAGGCTTGATGGGGTTCTGGGCAACTTGTTCTAGTGTGTGATGTCTCTGCTTCTTGCAGGCAGTTTGGACTAGATGACCTTTGGAGGTCCCTACCAACCCTATGATTCTATGATGCACCCTGCTATATAGCCACATGTGGTCTTAATACCCTGCTTCTTACTTTGGTTTTCAAGTTGTCCTAATTTTCCCAGCTGAATGCAACCTCCTTTAGATGTTGGTAAATGGACCTGTGTTTCTTGCACCCTCTCTTCCTTTTTCTCCTTTTACAGGACACTCTGAGGTTACTGACCCTTAACTGTACCCTCTCTGGCTGCTTCTGAAATTAAAGATATTTCCATTTCACAGTGCCAGCTTTCTAAACTAGAAATTCAGCTTTATACCAGCTGGATCTTCTGAGGATTCAGACAGGATAATATAACACGTGACAGTTGAAGGATGCTATCCTATGAAACATACTATGAAATGGGGATCTTAGGGATCTGTTTGTCATCTCAGTGGCTCCCTAACCAACCTAACTGTGTCTTCTAACTAAAATATCTGGATTGGATCACCATTATCCAAAAAAAAGATAAGGGATTATCTCCCTGTGGCTGCAGAGCATACTTGGAGTTGAATGTTTTCCAGATGTCCACAAAGAAATTTGAAGAAACATAGCAGAGATGCTCTGATAACAGAATTTAACCCAGCATAAACATTTAAACATTCCTTCTGCCCTGTTCTGCCAGTCAAGCTCGACATGAAGTTGAAATACCCTAATTCAGGCTACTTCCCCTCAAATGGGGGTCTTCTAGACAATCATTTTAGGATCTCTTACATCTGTTATTAGACCATTAAATATCTTTTCTTAGCCCATTGGTGTAACTGTTTTTCAACCATTTCAAGATTTCCTGGATGAGGCAATTTCTTATATGCTAGGTTCCAACAACAGGAATTCAGAAACCCTCACAGCTAGTTCCTGGCCTCAATGAAAGTCATGTTTAACCACTGAATTATTAGGACACAGTGGTGGGGTAAGGAGAAATCTCAAAGTATCACAGGAGAAGATGCAATAAAAACACAACTATGAAGAACGAACGATGGACTTTTAGACCTCTAACATAAAATACTAATATGAAAGCAATAATTTTCAGTAGGATTGAGTAGGGATCAACACGGTGCTTGCTGTGAGTAAGGAGGATACACTTGGCTCTTCATTCCAATTTACTCTTTAATTTTGCCTGGTTAAAAAAGAGAAAGTAAAACAAAGCCCACAAAACCACAAGACAGGGTCTCAATCTAGCCACAAACTAAGTAATAAAACCAAGCAAACTTCAAGCCTCTCTGATGCCAGCACAGAGTCTTAGCCTGCTATAAACACTGCTGGATTTAAATATCAAGTATGCATCAACAACAACAAAATATAACCCATGTTATTTTGTATGACAATGCAAAGGGAACAAAAATAGAAAGGCCCGCTCCATTAAGCTTGCATCTCAAACTGCACTGAAATTATAATCAACAGCTTCTTCAGGGTGAAGGAAGAGAAAACAAAGGAAGGCAGAATAAAAAAAATACCCACACTTTTTTTTCCCCCATGGCACCCAGAATAAACAATTCCAGCTTTTTTCTGTCTCCCTTGACAAGTGCACCAGTATGATTGCTGGAGCCAGACTTTGCTGAATTGTGGGGTCTTTACCAAACCACTGTCCTTTTCCATTACACACAGAGCTGCAAGGCGGGTTCATAAAATCATAAAAGCGTAGAATGGAAGTGGCCTCAAAGATCATCTAGTTCCAACCCCCTCCCATAGGCAGCAACACCTCTCACCAGACCAGGTTGCCCAGAGCCCAATCCAACCTGGCCTTAAACACTTCCAGAGATAATGGAGCAGCCACAACCTCCCTGGGCAATCTGTTCCAGACCCTCAGAACCCCACCCTGAGGATCCATCAGCAGTGCTCACACAGCAACCTCTGATTCACTGCCCTCCTTCCCGGTCTGTCTCAGCTTCCTCGATGTTGAAACAAGCCATAGGGAAAGCCAAGAGTGCATCCCACACAGGTCCATCAGTGGATCAGGAAGGTTTAGTGTGGGCAGTGTTATAGCATGTTTACAATGGAGAAGTACAACCTTCCGTCCAATCCCAGCTCTGCTAAGTGTCCATTCAAGTCTGTCTTGTTCTATCTTGGTCCCTCTTGATTGCAGCAAGATTTTTCAATAGAGTGGCATGCAGGATATATCCACCCCTTTTCATTTTTGATTTGTTTACTAGCCAGAAATGGTTGAGGTCACTACTTTAAAACTCAACATTTAGTGAAAAAACAAACCAACGAACCAAGAAAGATAATGTTAAAAAAGCCAGTTTTATTAGTTTTTCCCTGCATGACCTCACCCCTGGGATGCAGAAAGAGGGACTAACTTCCCTGAGCAAGGAAAACAAAGAAAGAACCTCAGAGAAATCAGTCTCTCCAGTGCTGCTGTCTTTGGAGCATGTCTATAAAACCTAAACTGCTTCTTCTGATTCCCCAGGCTCCCTGCAGCTACAGAATCTGATTTCTGTTATTACATTCTTTTTCGTCATTGATTTGTGTAAATTAAATAGTAAGAAATACCACCACTTCAGCCAAAAGAAGAAATGCCTGGTTTTACAAGCTCAATATTTCACACAGATTATTCATTCTTCCTTGTGTGAGCAACTTCTTTTTTTCCCCTTTTTTCCCCCTCTCACTTAATATTTTTACTGATAGCGTTAAAAGCTGAATGCAGGCGATATCTGTGATATATGGACAATTTACAACACACACACAGAACTATGACAGGATTCTTTTTTCATTTCTTTATCATCTTGTTCATAAATTACCACTGCTCCAAAAAGGGGGGTCATCAGTGAGAAATCAGGGCTGTATTTGCAGGGTGAGAACATGGTCTCTTGGTAACATACAACCATTCAAGCTGCCTTTCATGTTTATGTGTCCTGAACACAGTGAGGTAGCTTCCTTGTGTCCTGAGGGTTGTATATGGACTTGCAGGGCTGTTATTTCATTTTACTTTCTTGCAGTGTCCTCTTGAGTACTTTCCTTCTTCAGGACAGCTTGGGAAGGGATGAGAAGGGAGAAGGCTGACAGGATGAATTCATGCAAGAACAGCCATGCTAGTGCAGACAAAGGCCATGTGTAGCCCAATTACAACTACAGTGCCATGTAACCTGGTGATGGCCTGCTGTTACCACCTGAAGAGACTTCAAGAAGGTTGTAAGAGGCTGGTGGACCTCGATAAACTCCATGATAACAGAATCACAGAATACTTGGGTTTGGAAGGGACCTCTGGAGATCATCTAGTCTAACCCCCATGCCAGAGTAAGCTATTGTAGAGCAGTTCCCACAGGAACACATCCAGGTGGGGTTGGAAAGTCTCCAGAAACGGAGACATCACAACCTCTCTGGGCAGCCTGTTCCAGAGCTCTGTTACCCTCACTGTAAAAAAAGGTTTTCTTATGTTCAAATTGAATCTCCTGTGTTCCAATTCGAGCCTTATTATTTGCTGGTCTTCTGGCCACTATTGGTTGCAATCCATTGGAAGCCCATAACTTACAGGTTCAGTCCACTTTTTCCTTATTATGTCAGAGAAGCTGCCAGCTTGCTTTTCTGCGTAACTGCTGTGGCAATGAGCACAGCTGACAACTCTCCTCTGATAACATCAAGTGCCAAGGGGCTCCCTTGACTTCCAAGCAAGGATATGCAGTCAGTTGACTATTTTAATGCCTGTGTATGAAAGGAGATGCCTACTTCTCTATCATTGCTGACAGTACACACACCATTTGCATTCAATTTTGAGTCTGACTCTGGGATTTCTGTGCTTAATGCCATTGACAGTTGTGTCTGTGGAATCCCCTTGCACTCTCACCCTCAGTTCTCTTTAAACTCAAGACATAACATTGGCAAAGACCATAGATGCAGAGTGTAATGTTCCTTACTAGGATGGCAAGGCAGTACATTCAGGGCCTCCATTCAGCAGAATGGAAAGGCACTGGGAAAGAACAGAACTGGGTGAAAGTCAAGACAGAGAGAGACAGGTAAACTTGGAAATAAAAACATTGAATCTCTTACGCTCAGTTGTAGTAGCAGCAGAACTAAACAGTTAGCAAACTGCTAGGAGTAGGGGTCCTGGTGAGTGAGAATGAAATGCACAGTCATCGTGGTGTGAACTGAAAACACATGGCACTTTTTTAGAGGCTCTTAACCTCTCTAGAAAGCTGATGTTCTTTAAATGCAAACCCAGGGGGTGTTAAAAAAACAAGTAGATATAGTCATGGGGGACAAGATTTAGCAGGCATGGTGGGGTCAGATTGATGGTCTTGTAGGTCTCCTCCAACCCGAATGGTTCTATGATTCTCACCTTAAAGTTAGTCACATGAAGGTATTTTCAAAGCATACAAGGAAATGAAGCAGGCTGGGTGACCTCATATTGAGGAAGTCGCACCCCAGCAATGACATCCAGGACCTGCCAAGTTCTGGGTGCTTCATACACTGGGACCCAATCAAGCAGAAGGTCTGAACACAGAAAACATAACTTCCACCATCTGCTCACAGTGAGTGGCAGTTTTAGGTGTCAGATCATTTCTAGAGCATCATTTCAGAAGCCTGTGCTACCTGTGCTAGATGAAAATTGTGTAGTTGTATTAATCTGAGTCTGTAGTAATTTTCTGTTGTTTGCAAGCAGCATTTCTCTGTGTGATTATACACTACCACCTTGGGGTCTATTACAGTCACAATTTGTGTTTAAAATAGAGTTGTTCATCTGACTCCATTTTTGTTTTTCAATGTATAGGTCAATGCACACCTGTTATAAAACATCTGTACATAAAATTACAGCAGCTGCCTTCATGCTGTCTAAAATAATGGTTCCCACCAGGCTGCTGGTTTCTGGATCATGGTTGTGAAGCTGTTATGAGTTAGGAATAAGAACAGTGCCAACATTGACAGCTTTGGCATAGGGCTTCCTACAAAATAATGGCCTGTTTGTTCTGTCTTTAAACTCGTTCCGTGTGGCTACTCTTACAGATGGGTAATCTGTCTTCAGCTGGGTGATCAAATCTTCAGGAATACAGAGTCTGCACAGATTTTCTAGCCAATGAAGATGCGCTGGTTTTACCCAGCTAGGAATGATGATACTTAAACAGAATCCTAAAGCTAAATTAAAGAAGAAAATTTCCTCTTTTGCTCCCAAACACTTGTCCTGTCATTGTGCTGCAATTCCTTTTGTCTTCTTCTGCAGGGTAGCCTGGATTCTACCACCTTATTTCCAATCTGAGCCTGGAGAACTTTGCCATTTCCCATCAGATAGATTGTCCTAACAATATTCTTCTTCTGTCTACAGACTTGGTCTGGTCAAATAAAAAATCAAGGTTCTCTGTCAGGACCATGATGATGGCCTGGCTGTCTTACTGCTTCTTCCTGGAGCATATAGGAGCTTTTTTGGCTTTTCTACTTGTCCTCATGGAACCATTTTGCAGTTTGTGGAATTAACAGTCTCTCTGTCCTCCTGGATTGGTCATATATTGTTGTGTTGTGCATAGTTCTGCATGTGGACACAGAACAGCATAGACAGTCTTCCTTTGGTTGTGAATTTACTACAATAGCATAATCAAATTACTCCACAGTTATCTTATTGCTGTGTGGGATCACATCTTTTGAGAAAAATGAGGGAGATATAGTCTGTCAACATGAAAGAGATACTTGTATATATTCTCTGCTTATGAAGTTTCCACAGTCTGGTCTTACTTTCTCAGGATCATATAATCATTTAGGATAGAAAGAACCTCTTGAGATCATCTTGTCCACCCACCTTGTCCAAGCAGAGTCACCTAGAGCACAATCGTGTCCCATCATCTTTTGAATATCTCCCCAGATTGATGTCACAACCTCTCTGAGAAACTGGCTCTGTTGTTTCATCACCTTTACAATAAAAACCCTTTTCCTGTGCAGATTGCATTTCATGTTGTTTTATTTGGTATCCACTGCCTCTTGGTTTGTCACTGGGCATCACCAAGAAGAGGCTTGGTTCCTCATCTTCGTTAGCTACTGTCAGATGTTTATGCTCATTACTACCATCATTCCATTTACACCCCATTTATTCACAAATGCTTCTAATGTTCATAACTCACAGCATATGAACATCAGACTTCAGAAGAGGTGTGAATGGAGACACTGTCCCAGACAACAATGAGTTGATAGATGAGAATTTCAAGTCTGTGCAGAGAGGAACAAATATATAAGCCCTACAAGCAGTATGAGAAATGTTATCACCATTGTACCCATTTCATTTATCTACATGTTTGAGAAGATGTTCACTTTTGCTTAGAAAGTAGCTTTCAGCACAGACAATGGTGACTCATGCCAGGAGACTGTCTGGAATCCAGGATCTGGAAGGAAGACATTAGTGGTCTGGACACGGTCAAGTCAAGGTAGTCACCATCTCAGCTTTACAAACTCTCCATTCTAGTGTTGCACAGTTGTTTCCATCACGATCATCCTCAGCTTTTGCTCCCCAACTGTATAACAAGTCCATTGGTGATTCTTCTAGATCAGGGACACTGGGTTTATGTCTCTGAGAAGACAATGGGCCAAGCTGTTTTGTCACATGTCATCCACAAATGGATTTTCCTGAGCTTGAGATCCTTAAATCTATTGTGCCAAAGCAGACAGGTTTAACATGGACCCTGTATTTGTGATTAATCCCTTTGATGCGTTCCATGATGAAGACTCATTTGAATGACTCACCTACAGATAACATATGCTTTAGCATAGGTTTCCCCTGAGCTGCAGACTGCAGTTGATATTCAGTTTGTCCTGAATGAATCCAATCCCAAAAGAACAACAAGACCTGTTACCAAGGACAAACTTGCCTCTAATTTTGTGATCCATCTCACAGCCCCCTCAGATGCATCTGTTGCCTCTTCCTCCTACAGAGTTCACGTTCTGGCATGAACCAGAGTGGTAATTCATTCAAAAGCAAAAGATGTTAATTTTGTTAGGGGTAAATCTCTGATGGAAGCAAACCCAGCAGACAAAAGAGAAGCTGAGAATTGAGAAGTCAGGGATCAGCCTTCGTAGTGACTCATGGGACTCATGACAACACACCAGTGCACAATAAAATATCACACCATGAAAAATCCTCATTGTCTGTCCTTAAATCCTTTTCCCAGCTGGGCCATCTCACTGTCTTCTGCCCTGCTAAAGGCCACAGAGATGTTCAGCCTTGCTACAGAGGTCCCTGAACAATGTGGAATTCAGGAAGGAAGCCAATACCCTTCCAGGCTGGGGCTTAGGAGGTCATCCTGTCACTCTGATAAGGTCTGGATTGACATTTCCTTGGAGCTAGGGCTGAGAAGAAGAGTATTAGTCATCTGGAAAAGCAGAGCAACTGCCTAACTATACAATTCTAGAAGGGGAAGAATAAAAGTGTAGTCTGCAGTCACTGGCTCATGTTCCCATCACTCTTCTTCATTTTCATGAGAAAGTGGAATATGTTCATGGACAGCAACTGGGAGCTCCCAGTGTTGGAGTATCCTCTTACCATGTTGTTGGAGCACTTATGAAGGAAAAGCAGGCTTACATCATTGTAGACAAAGGCACCAGACATCACTTACTGTTCTCTTGCAGTTCAGGTTGATGCTGTTTCAACTAATCGAATTGCAGTAGGCAAGAAGGTCCCCTGAACTCCCGCTGTGATCTCTGTAGGGACTATTTTGGAAGGTGGATTCCCATGCAGGAACAGCAAATCTGCCTGTTTCGGGGATTCCACTGTCCCTTGAGAGTTACTCTGAACATGACTAAAAACAAATGTATCAACAGCATGGGGTTTAACAAGACTAAGTGCAAGGTCCTGCATCTGGGGCGAGGCAATACTAAGCATAGATACAGGCTGGGCAGGGACTGGCTGGAGAGTAGCCCTGAGGAGAGGGACTTGGGGGTGCTTGTGGATGAACAGCTCAACATGAGACAGCAGTGTGCACTTGTGGCCCAGAAGGCAAACTGGATCCTGGGCTGCATCTGGAGAAGTGTGGCCAGCAAGTCAAGGGAGGGGATTCTCCTCCTCTACTCCACTCTGGTGAGACCCCACCTGGAGTACTGCATCCAGTTCTGGAGCCCTTATTACAAGAAGGATGTGGACATGCTGGAGCGAGTCCAGAGGAGGGTCACAAGGATGATCAGAGGGCTGGAGCACCTCTCCTATGAGGCCAGACTGAGATAGTTGGGGCTGTTCAGTCTGGAGAAGAGGAGGCTCCAAGGTGAACTTATTGTGGCCTTCCAGTAACTGAAGAGGGCTACAAAAAAGCTGGGAAGGGGCTTTTTAGGATCTCAGGTAGCAACAGGACTAGGGGGAATGGAGCAAAGCTGGAGATGGCAGATTTAGACTTGATGTGAGGAGGAAGCTCTTCACCGTGAGAGTGGGGAGAGTCTGGAATGGGTTGCCAGGGAGGTGGTTGGTGCCCCGTCCCTGGAGGTGTTTAAAGNTCAAGGTCCCTTCCAATCCCTGATGATTCTATGATTCTATATGATGAGAATGTTCTTCCCTAAATTTAAGCCCTCTATCTAATCCACAGGGAGAGAAGTGCCTCCTGAGGCTTAGTCATCCAGTGTGATCTGTACCAAGTGGTCAAAATGAGGATGTAGACTCATGCAACGGACGCATGCCTTTTACACTACTAAAGGTAGGAGAGATGAATTGCCTTATGTGAAGTAGTTCAAGAAAATAATCGGTCTACAAGATCAGCAATGAGTCAAGCAGACTATTGTGTTCCTGGATAATGGATGTGGGTGGCTAGAGATTGAAGTAGAATGTAAGCATTTATTCTTATTTTAGGTCTAGCTGTACCACATGTGACTCTCAGGGCCAGCCAGTGTTAGAAAACTTCCATGAGCACGTTGCCTTCACAGGCTGTCAGCAGCAATTATGATGCCTATATCTGAGATGGCTTGTGCCAACAGAGGCCATGAGAGCAGGTGAACCCTGGATTCAACAAATTATACCTATGGCCTAGAATAGGCATTGTGTAAGCGGCAACGTGTTACCTCTGACTTAGGAAGGAAGAAGGACTTGAAAGAAGAAAGATGGGTCTCTGTAGCCAATCTTAAAACACAAAAGATAATCTGGGAGTTGTTTTTCTATAGCAAACAGGTGATGATAAGCATCCTCTTCTTCAGAGTAAAGAGCAAAGCAAGAGGTAAAAGGCACACTGTCACCTGGACCTAGCCAATCGCCCATGCAAGAAACCACTCTGCTCTGCTCAGTGCTTGGCAAAACAATTATTTTAGAGCATTTGGGGTTTTGTTGGAATAGGTAACAGTTTCAGGTGTTGCTTCCTTGGACGTATGAAACACCTTCCTTCCTGTAAAGATGTGTGTTGAGACTGGACAGATGTCTGCAAGCTGTGTGTTCATACTGGACAGATGGACAACTACTTCCAGCCACACAGAGAAGCTGCCCTTGGCTTAAAAGAGCACCACTCCAAAGGCTCTGATAAACCAACAGTAAAGCTGTCAGCAAACATGCTCTCTTTTCCATCCTAGACACTACCAGTGTGTTTGGCACATGCAAAGGAGACTAAACACAAGATATAACTTTGGTGAGGGTTGCTACCACCAGCCACATGTGGTTAACTCATTTGATTCCTCACTAGAAGACCCTTTTCACTGTTTTATTTTCATTGTAGAAATCAGTATCTAGTATGAAAGACAGTTTTTCCTTTGGATTCTTTTGAGCCTAACAAAAAGCTGGCTTGTTCCATCCCTCAGCCCTCAGTTAAACAGCCAGGGCCCTGGAGAAGGTTGCGCCTCCATCCTATGAAGAAGCAGTCCTAAAATAGTCTGGGGAATGACTGGAGAATGGGGAATTCCCATCTCACCCCAGATGTTTCCCATAATCAGCCCTTGCTCTGGTTGACTGGTTCCATTCAGCTGCCCAGGAGCAGTGTGTTTGGATGAAAATTGTGTTGTCCATTTGAACAGTTTGTAGTCAAAAATGTTGGACATGCAGCAGTGAACAGTGTGATGCAAAAACCACCCCTGGTGCAAGCTCCTGTCCTTGTCCTCCCACAGACAGACCCAGAATTGAAACCTAAATAGAACGGCTTCTGATTTTGGTCGGTATCAGAAATAAAACTGATTTGTTTTTAACAGCATCCCACAGTGGAAAAGCCACCATGGTTCTTGTTGAATGGATCATCTTGAAACTGGCTGCAGACCTTTCAGTCAAGCAGGTTCCCCAAGAGACACCTTCACAGGAACTGAATTTGACGAGGGGAAAATTGTGATTTGTATGAGCCGAGAATGAAATGTCTCATTCCGTGTTTGGTCTTAATAATTTTTGATATGAAGGAATGACTTCATTGCAATGTCAGTTTTAAGTGGCATTCTTCTTTTCTGTGGATGTAAAGTGGGACCCCCCAGATTTTAAGCTGCTTTACAAGCTGATTTTGATGAAGAGTTTTGTCTCTCCTAGTGCAAAACGAATGTAGTAATGAAGTCAACATCACTGAATCATAGAATCGTAACACTGTTTAGGTTGGAAAAGATCTTCAAGCTCGTCAAATCCAACCATGAACCCAACTGTCCCAAGGCCACCGCTAAACCATGGCCCTAAGCCCCAGATCTGCATGACTTTGAAACACATCCAGGGATGTTTATTCAATGGAATATTCATTTGGGGATTTATTTAACTGAACTTTGGGTTCAAATTCCTGAAGCTGAACAGTCTGGCATGTCTGGATGTCTTGGAATTGCCAGGCTTTGGAGAAATGTGGACTGTCAATGTTTTTGGCCCAGTTTACAAGAAAAATCCAACGTTGTTGTTTTCATGGGGAAGGGGAATGAATTCTTCATCCCATTCGGCTAAAATTAGCCTTGCCACGCATAATTTCAGAATGAGTACAGGATTCCTCAGTTAAAGAAAGAGGAGGTTTGTAACCACTGGAGGTGGAGGTTTAGAGCGTGTGTTGCCCACGGCTGTCCTTCATCCAACTCACTCCTTTAGTTATGCCTCTGTATGAGAAAACACACTACTTCACTCCAGCTCACAGCCAGCAGATCCCGTTGTCCTTTTGTGATGCAAACTGAAGAGGTCTCTCATTTCAAATGACTGTTCCCAAGCAGGTACTTACAGACAATGATAAATTACCCCTTAACCTTTTCTGCATAACGCCAAGCAGAGGACACAAAATGAACAAAGTACAGGGTGCAGAGGTTCCCAGCCAAGTGCAAAGCCCCCTGTGACCCCCTGGGTGTTGCTCTGCCTCATGCTGGCATCACACATTTGTTGAATGCTGCTGCTCGATACAATTACAATGCAGTTTGGTGAGAAACCTTCCGCAATGCCCATACAAACCACACAAATCTGTCCTTTCCTTGAAAGCTAAAATAGCTCTTTTTCTTGTGCTGGCTCTTTCCAAAGGACACATTCACCCGAATGACCCCTGGATGTTGTAGTAATTAGTGCTGGGTTGGGAAAAGTTGATTCTGCCTCATGGCAGGACAGGTGGTCTAGGTTACCCTCTTTGGTCCTTATTTCTGAGACACTATGATTTTAATTTCATCTAGTAAAGAAATTCTTCACTGTTAGGATGCTGAGGCACAGGAACAGGTTGCCCAGGGAGGCTGTAACTGCTCCATCCCTGAAAGTGTTCAAGGCCAGGTTGAATGGGGCTTTGGGGAACCTGGTCCCCCTGGCAGGGGGTAGAAACTAGAAGATCCCAACCCAAACCATTCTATGATTCAGTGACTTATATTATGATTTTATTTCAACCTTTAGACAATATATAAATGGAAGAGAACTCTGTAAAGAATTACAGGTTTCCTCCTGTGACTATGGAGGCTGCAGAAACCTCAACAGGTTTCTGACCCGTTCAGTTTAGCATGGAATTAATTTATAGCATCCTGCTCTGGTTCCACATCCTGTCTCTTTTCTCTAGTGCAGGCAAACATGGAAGTGAGCCCAAGGCAGTCCTTCCAGATGTTCTTCTGACGTACCTGCTACTGAAGAGTAACATACTGCTACCAGGAATGGACAAGGCACATCCACTGGTACTTCATCAGTCATCTCCAGATGACACACTGTAACGTGTAGGAAGCTTAAATCAGTAGCTGCCAGAGACTGGTGCACTGTTGGGGTAGATGAGGATATTTTACTCTTCTATTACATCTGACAGCTGGACCAGCGCCAGGACAGCGTGGTTTCATGATGTGTCTCTAAATTACAGTTAGACTGTGACATACTCCATCAGAGTTAAGTCTATCCATGAGACGTTCAGCATGAGGAGAAAAGTCTCTTTCAGTCTGCGAGTATATTGATCTGGGTGCACGGGACCCTTGGTGGGAATGAAAAAAAGACGTGCTGGCATTTATGAAAGGGAAAGAGGCTGCATTGTAGCTGGTGGCTGGGAGAAGAAGAAAAGGCTGCTTGTCAAATTCAATGAGTGGTTTCATATGTAGAGAACTGTTTATGGCCCTTTCTAATTGCTGTAATATTCCTGCTGCAGCCACAACTCTTATTCTCCCTGCTTCGCTTGCTCTGACAAATCAGCTGCCAGGAGAAGACAAAACAGTAAAGTAAATAATTTAAGCAATGTAAGGAAGGGAGACCGGTCTTGCTGATTTCTCAATCCTGGCTGACTGCTTGCAAGAGGTGTCCGAATGACATGCAAAGACTAGTTGTGCCCTGTCAAGTTTTGGCCTGCTGACCTCTGGCTGTGGCCAAACTGCCACACAGACCTTCAGAGAAAGGCTGCCTCCTTTCCATAAAATGTATCCCATAAATGGTGCTTTATTAACCATAGGAGCCGGCAGCAAATGTCATCAAGTCCAGCTCATTGTTGATGCATAAGAGGCAGGGTGCCCTCAGTTAACGTTCAGAGCAGGAAACACACTTCGGGGGTTAGAGTTCAGCATCACCTTGAAAACCAGGCACAGTCTCAGAGACAAGGTCCGGCTATTTTCAAAACACGTTTTACTTCAAAACCTGTCTGGTTGTTGGTTAGTAAAGAACCCATTGACTTCACATGAAGTCAGACTCTAAGGTCCTTCAGCTGCGTAATTTCCCTGCCATGCTCTTGCTGTGACACAATATGGGGGAAGAAACCTCCCGTTCATTCCCAACATCTCCTTCATAATCTATAAATGTTCATGAAATAGCCTTTGAAAAATCTAGGAGAAATATGGAATGGAAGAAGGAGGGATAACTTCATTATATTCCAAGCATCCATTGAATTCTTACAACAATCATCCCCTTCTTTCCTCTCCTTCTCATTCTGATTCCAGGGGAGCAGGGTTTAGAAGTGACTAAGCCCTTTGGGACATCCCATCTGCACATGTGAGGAAGCAGCTGCCTCATCCTTTAAGGTGCTCATCTCCCCCTGTTTGAGGGGTTTTTAGGATCTGAGTTCTACATTGTATGTGCTTTGCTGGTAACTGAATTCTCTGGTGCTTGGTCCTTTGATGGTCCACATGGTACAAACATGAGTACATTTTCAACTCCCTCCAAGAGTGAGAAAACTCTTAAACTAAAGCCAAGCACTGTCCTGGGGTATTTAACTGCAGGAAAAATGTCCTATAAGACATAGGCCTTGCTCCGGACCTTCAGTCTTCATTATAGTCCCATGAAAATTGGGACACCTTGGACTCTCCCATGTTTTCACACCACATGAAGGCAACATAGACCTTCAGAGTCTTTCAATAAGCCTGATTATAACAGTCATTGCTTTAATTTATGGTTTTTGATCTGAAAACACACATGTTCAAAAACTACAATTACGTGCCTGCTTGAGGAAATGAGGGGAGAGGAACAACTCCAGGGTTTAACCTCAGCAGCATGGACACGCACCAACAAGGCAATTGGAAGACCAGATATTGCTCCCTGGTCAGAGGATTTCACCACTGCTTGAGTATCTGTGGACTCTCCAGAGCAGCTTTGCAGAGGCCCCTTGGAGTTTGAATAGACTCCACACAGAATCACAAAATCATTGAGGCTGGAAAAGACCTCCAAGATCATCAAACCCAGCCTATGACCTAACATCACCATGGTACTAAGTGCCACGTTCAGTCTCTTCTTGAACACGTCTAGGGATGGGACTCCACCTCCTCCCTGAGCAGCCCATGCTAATGTCTAACCACCCTTTCCCTGAGGAAGGGCTAAACCTAAATCTTCCCTGGCACAGCTTCAGGCCCTGCCCTCTCATCTTATCACTAGTTGCTGGGAGGACAGCCTGTACAGATCTGTAGGCATGATACATGTTAGTTGCTCATATATATGAGTCCCTCAACTGTTACGAGTTTCTTGCAACTTGTTCAGACTTGGAAGCAAAATNAGCCAAGCACTGTCCTGGGGTATTTAACTGCAGGAAAAATGTCCTATAAGACATAGGCCTTGCTCCAGACCTCCAGTCTTCATTATAGTCCCATGAAAATTGGGACACCTTGGACTCTCTACGATGGTACTAAGTGCCACGTTCAGTCTCTTCTTGAACACGTCTAGGGATGGGACTCCACCTCCTCCCTGAGCAGCCCATGCTAATGTCTAACCACCCTTTCCCTGAGGAAGGGCTAAACCTAAATCTTCCCTGGCACAGCTTCAGGCCCTGTCCTCTCATCTTATCACTAGTTACTGGGAGGACAGCCTGTACAGATCTGTAGGCATGATACATGTTAGTTGCTCATATATATGAGTCCCTCAACTGTTACGAGTTTCTTGCAACTTGTTCAGACTTGGAAGCAAAATCTATGCCCTAGAGAAGTTCAATTGCTTTAATCTTTGTCCTTTCCCTTGAGCTGTCAACTGAGAAGTTACCTAGGTTCCTCCAGTCAGTTACCATGGGACATTAAACGTTGCTGGATGAAGCCTTCTTGGTTGGAAGAAGGAATCAGAGGCTGTGGCTTTCCGGTTACAAGACCTCAGGGCCAGTGATTGCTTCTGCCAATGTGAGTGCTTATCTTGAGTTAAACCTGAATTTGATTCTGTTTCAGTGGAAGTGTCTAATCAAGGAGGAGAGCATTCCTTCTCCCCACTCTTTATGCACTGACTTGTGAAATCAAACAGAAAACCCACGCTGAGAAGAAAGTAAGAAGATTAAGAAATGGAATCGCTATTTCATAATAGAGTGGTTGGCTTGATGAGGGGGAAAAGAAAAATTAGAAATGATAGAGTCCCTCAGCAGCATGCTGTCCCCACTGGAATATCAGAAAGGGATAAAACATGAGGAAAAGGCTGAGATTTAATATAGTTGTCTCTGATGTGCAAAGAGGGAAGGACAAGCATGCCACAATTTTCTCTTCAAATCCCAGCTCCTAGGTGATCTCTGACAGGACACCAGAGAACAAGAGATGTCTCCATGCCCTGAAACTGGGGGATAAGCATCCTCCTCTCCAGATCATGTGAGCTATTATGATTGAGTTCCTGCCTGTATCAGGCATTTATAATATTTTCAGAAATCTGAAATCCTTCTCAGCCTTGTGGGGAGTAGGATTCATCTCCCTCAGCTGGAGACACACGGACTGCAAATGCCACTGCCTGAGTTGATTGCTTTTGGTTCACCTGTCAGTCAGCAACAAGAAACCCACTCTCCCAGCGGGTGATCCATTTTGGCTCATTCTGGTGGGATGAATGACGCCACAGAAGTGTCATCAACTATAAAGAGAGCTGGGGATGAATATTGCTAATGGAGATGTCACTGTGAGTACTACATTGTGTAAGGTCAAAACAGAGGCAATCACTGTGAAGCACTTATTCTGCAGACACCAGCTCCTTATTTCCTTGTGGATAGAAATAACCTCTGGCACCTCACTTAGGTGATGCTGCAGCCACTGGTCTCCCTTGCAAAGAGTGATCAGGTCTGACAGAGCTGTGGAACAGCTGACATAAAATCATTGAACCATCAAGGTTGGAAAAGACCTTCAAGATCATCAAGTCCAACTGTCTGCCTTATGACCCCGAACCACCGAGCTATCTCCTGAAACACCATGTCTACCCACTTTTTGAACATATACAGGGATGGTACCTCCACCACCTCCCTGGGCACACTATTCCAAGGCCTCCCCACTCTTTCTGTGAAGAGAATTTTCCTAATATCCAATCTGAACCTGCCCTGGCACAACTTTACCTCATTTCCTCTTGTCAGCATCACTATCAGTAGTCACTAGGGACAAGGGGCCAACACCTCCAGTCCTGGGGCACATACACACCACCTGTCCTCCTCACCAGCCCCCCCAATAACTAGTTATGTTCCCTTGCTGAAGATAAGGTAAGTCATAACGAGGTAAGTGTACTGGAAAGTGCAGTTGACACACCAAGGCGTAGCTATAACACGAACATGCAGCAGAGTTGTAAGAGTGACACAGATAAATCACTGTGTATGCTCTACCCACACTCATGTGGGTGTTCCTCATGGGAGGTCCCCAGCATGCTAGGACCAGCAAAGACACACTCCAAGGTGTCTGTGATCTCTGTTGAGGGGACAGTGGAGTAAAAAGATATGAGCTAAGGTTTCTGTTGTCTTTTTGATGCATATATGGGTCTGGACTAGAATCCCACCTTCTATTGCTTCTGCTACATGAGTAGGATACACTGACCTAACATCATGGGGCAGGTGTTCAAGTCCCTTAACCATCAGAAGAGAGACCATATTCCCTGCTCGTGTGTGTGTAAATCTGGGCCACTGCTTGGTTGCATTGTAGGAAACATAAGCCTAACCACAGGTAAACCTAAACAATAGTCTCTGGTTGAGAAACCCTGTTCTGAAATCATGACAGATACAGGAAAGAACTGACATTATGGATAATTTCAACAGACATGGAGCTTCCACTCCAGAATTCCAGCTCTTCTCACTTCAGTGGAATGAGGTGAAATGTTCTATATTTCTGGAAGATGAGAATAGCAATGAAGAGTTTTCTTTATTATTATTATAGTTATTCTTTAATACTATGGGTTTGCATCCTGACTCAAACCAGGAGCAAACAGGAAACATTGGAATTTTCCCCTAGGATAGGAATTCCATGTTTTCCCACTGCTTTATTGTATCCCGTGCTACAGGATGCAAACATTTCTACAAAATGTTCCACTGCAGGACAGGTGAAGCTTCAAGAGAGGTTTTCTTCAACTGGGTCCTTAATAACTGCATCATACTTAGGGTGAAGAATGTATCATCAGAATATCCTCCTCATCCTCATTCAACTTTGATAAACTATGTCAGTAAACTCACCGATAAACTGCATTAGCCACTAGCAATCATTTCTCTTTTCACAAACCCCAGTGATGCCCTTCAAGCCACCGCAGATTTCAGTACTGAGAGGCTTTGTTTGATTTAGAGCTACCATGGGCCAACATCATTGGTGTGAGCATGTAAATTTTGTTTACAGTCTGTGTTAATGAGCAGAATTGGAAGTTTTGAAAGGTTCTTTTAGTTTGGTCCTTTGCTTACTGAAATTACGGCTTGTGTTTGACTACCAGTGAAGCCCAGGTGTGCAACTAGGGTTTCCTTTTTTTAATTTGCTCTGTTCTTTACTCTTCTCAGAATTACAAAGTTTCTCTCTTTCCAGAGTAAACTAGAAGGTTTTATCATCTTGAACTGTGAAAACACACAGTTGGAAGACAACATCTTAGTGCCAGTCCCTCAGGATGATCTAGTTGTCACCCAACAGGGTCTCTTATCCACATTGACCATGTGTGATGGGAATTGATCATCTTTAAGATAAAGTAGGAGAAGCCAATGGGAGAAGACTGAACATTGCATCCAGTGTTAGATGAGCACAAGAGGTCCCAACTCCGTTGGAGTTGCTGCAGCCCTTTAGTTCCTCAACACTGATGGCTCTGCTTGGTCATAGGTATAATTACTGCCTAGAACAAATGAGTTAACTGTTCTTTGATGCTTTATTCCTACTGTGGACAACTGTCCATAGCCGGCTTTGGTTGGAGGAGGTCATTGCAGAGATAGCTGGTTTACAGTCAGAGCAGTTCTCACTTATCCTGGCACCTGGCTGTAGAAGGGATTGACATAAAGAATAAGGAAAAAGTGAAAAGGAAGTCAATGCTCCTGAACTCTCATAATCTCTTTGAAACTTCCAGCAAAGCAGATCATGGCTGTGAGCTTGACCAGGCAGAAGCTGTTACTCATCACTGTGTTTTTAAAAGTCAAATAACAACTGAACTCTGATCCTGACCTCAATGCCAAATGAAGGGACAAATGAAAAATAATAATAAATAATGTCAGTGATAACATTAATGATGAGTTTTGAGCTGCTAAGTGGGAAGTTTTCATTAGCAGCAGCATTTTCCTCTGTGACTGGCAGCTAATTTGCTGTAATTGATGCCTAACAATAGGAACATGCTGCCGAGTTGCTGGGAACAGACGGGTGAGTATTTCTCTGACCAAATACTTGGGGTCAGATGCAGAGTGATCTCATGCAGCATGTCACATGGCTGGTCTGAAATGTCAAGCCCCACATTGGGAGAGAGGGGTGAGCAGACCAGGTCATGTCTGGTGAAAAGAATTGTTTGTGCCTCACTCCATCCAGTGCTTTGGATTGAAAGGACCCAGACAATACTTCCCTTCATTCTCCAGCAGAGTGGTATTCTCAGGAAGACTGGGAGAGTCTTCCTGCATCAGATTTTTTTCTTTTTTTCCCTTTTCTTATCCCTTTTAGTAGGTTGGTGCTAGGTCCAGTCCTGTTTAACATCTCCATTGATGATACTGATGATGGGTTGGAGTCCATCATGAGCAAATTTGCAGATTTCACCAAGCTCAGAGCCCATGTTGATCTGTTGGAGGGTAGGAGGGCCCTGCAGAGGGACTTGGACAGACTGGAGA
>VZRI01006305.1:0-11734 GCA_013397515.1 Upupa epops
GGCACTGTTCTGCAGCCGGTGGCTGCAGTACCAACTCCTGAAGGCCACGATGGTGTCAACAGCATCTACCATTTGTCTGTGAACAAAACAGACTGACTTGTAATTGTCATGCAGTGCCCCTTTGTGTCGTGACCTTCCCCCAGCTTTCGACAGAGGAACCCATAACAGGACGCTGACCCGATGCCCTGGCATTCGCATCCCATGCCTCGCCACAAAATGGCTGTGTCGCAGGCACCCAGAACCTGGGGTCAGGCAACGGGAAAGGGCTGTCCCCTCCCCACATCCTGGGAGCTGCGCCCTTGCACACCGCCACTTCTCTTCTGCCCTCCACAAGGCACAGCATGTGCAATATGCTGTGGCTCCAGCATGCAGAGTGTGCAAAGCAGCTCTCTGTTAACGCTGTGAAGGTTGGCTCTGTGGTAGCCAGCTCTTTCCCTCCTCGTTTGTTAGTTCACGAGGATCATTTATTACACATGCTGGGAAACAAACAGCACAAGTCACAGGAAAGCAACATACCAAGAACTATGGATCATGATTATTGACTCCTGCTCCAAAAAGTAGCAGAAAACTCAGTGTCAATGAGAAGTGTCCATGGACCTTTTCCAGCTCTCGGTGCTGCGTTCGCTGCTTTCATGGAACAAGGCTCCCTAGGCCGTGATCCTTTCCCTGACACTGCACTTCTGCACATTTCAGACATCGGCTGTGCCTGGGAGGACTAAGAGAGCAGAGAAAGAGGTGGCACTAAGGAAAGGGGAAGGGAATCGGAGTGGCCTACAGAGGCAGCATGGGGCTTCTCAAGAGTCTTGCTCAAGGGCCCACAGCCAGTTTGTAGCAGTGGCAGCAGCTCCACAGTCAGTGTGTGAGCAAGCTGCTTGTACTCTCTTGGTCTCACTTCAGCGGGCAGAGTATTTGTGAGGAATGCACTCTGTCTGCCTTGCGTCTTCTTCAGCCCCTCTTGGCCATCAATCAGTTGTTGCAAGATAGCACTCAGCACCAACCGTTCCGGAACTTTGCCCGGAACTTAGGTGAGGCTAACAGGTCTATAGCTGCCTGGATCATACCTCTGAGCCTTCTTGTAAATGGGGGTCCCATTCTCTGTTCTCCAGTCATCCGGGACCTCACCTGGGATCTATGAATTGTGATAAAGTGTGGAGAGCGGTTTAGCAAGCTCTTCCGCCAGCTCTCTCAACACTCTGAGGTGAATCCCATCCGGTCCCAAGGACCAGTGAGGATCCAAATGGACCAGCAGGTCTCTAACTAGTTCCTCATGGGTAACGCCAATTCCAAAGAATGCAAAGGAAAATGTAGGGATGGCCTAGACTGTAATATTTTTCAGCAGCTGGGGAGCTCTGAGGAGCCACTGCTGAGAGCTTTTCCAGTGGTTAAGACCTCCCTGCCAGGCCCACAGTTTGCATCACAGTGGCTGTCAGGACCATAGCAACAGGCTCAGATGTCTCTGAGCTTCCACTGGCCTTCAGGTAGGCTGCACAGAGTGTGAGACAAGGTTGTTCCTGCACTATTTTGCGCCCCCGACTACAGGGGAGGGGAAAGAAATGCCACAGGCAGGAGAAATGCCAACCGACCCTGTTGTCCTGCTCTCCTTGCTGCCTTTACTGCTGGCATGGAACAAGAAGGCTGGCCCAGGCCGTGATCCTTTCCCTGACGCTGTACTTGTGCATATTTCAGGCATCAGCTGTGTGGGCGAGGAGTAACATGGAAGAGGAAGAGATGGCAAGCTGCACTAAGGTACAAGGAAGGGAACCCGAGTGGCAGATAGAGGAGGCAGGATGGGCCTTTCTGCAAGTCTTTGCCCAAGGCCCAACGGCCAGTTTGTAGCACTGGCAGCAGCTTCACAGTGAGTCTGTGAGCAGGTTGCTTGTACTCTCGGTCGGACTGCAGCAGGCAGAGGATCTGTGAGGAAAGCACTCTGTCTTGTGTCCCCTTCAGCCTCTGTTTCTCCCTGACACCTCTCCACTCTCAAGGAGTGGACCATGCCCACTCCTTGCAGACCCTTTCTGTTTGCAGGAGCTCTCGAGCCTTGCTGCATGGAGCAGGCAGGATATGACAAGAGCAGGGAAATGCCCAATACTGTTTGGTTTTTATGTTGATCTTTTCTGCTGACAGGTTGCAATCAACATGACTGACGTTCAGGTAGAAATTGAGACACTTGGGGAAACACAGCTATTTGACAAACAGGAACAACTGCTACAGGTAGGAGGACATGCTACTGCCTCCTGGGAACCTAAGTCATAAGTTACTCCACCAGAAAAGAACCCACAGCAGAGCAAATTCCTGAAGACTTTGATAAGATCCATTTGGGGAAAGCAGAGTATAGTGTCAGCAGGAGAAGCACTGGTGCCAATCTCATGTTGAAAAGCTCTGACTTGACTCTCACTGTACACTGGAGTGATGCTGGAGTAAGATAGTTTACAATCCTTTTGAATTTTGTAGGACATGGAGATTAAATTAAGAAACCTGGAAGAGCTGCTCCTCAGCTGTCCTCAGCCCAGTGTGCAGTAAGTAGGGTTCCGTGGAACCTTTGCTTTCCCAAATAGGTGCCTAAGTGTAGAGCCCAGCCTGTACGATTCTAAGCTTCTAAGCGCTATCCCTCTGGGACTGGGAAAGAAGATGAAGCTTAAAGCAACAGGCCTGGGGTTGGGGAAATGGCCCCCAGCAGAGCTACCCCAGTATCTGAGGAGTTCTGCATAGAAATGCAGATGAAACTGTTAAGTGGGTGGAAAGAATTCTTCCCTCTGTTTACAGAAAAACTTGCCAAAAACTGCTGAGTGAGCCAGAAGACATGGAAGCTGACAGCAGGTAAGAGAGGGCCACCTGAAGAACTGTATACTGTTTGTCCTCTCATGCCATGCACTGAGCCAGGAACATCAGAGGGGAAGACAGTGAGCAGAGAGGAGCAGCCTGTTCCTAACAGGAGAGCTGCACACATGCCAAACGGACGTAACTGGAGCACGAATGCTGCTGTGGCCCTTGGCTACGGTTCTTTAGGAATCTGTGCCCCTGGCACCTCTGAAAAAGCAGCACTGATAGGTGTGCGGGCAAATGCCTCCTCCCTCAGAGGGAAAGGCAGGCACAGCTAGGGTCAGAGTGCATGGTTCTCTCCTGGGTGCTCTGTCTCAGCCCTCCAGTAAACCACTTCTCGGCCATCCTGCCCCCACTAAATGGCACATTCTGGGATTGCGGGTGGCTCCGCACCTGCGGCGAGCACAGCAGTGTGGAGTCACTGGGTGCCTGGGCAAGGAATGGCAATTCCCTCTTGTCTTAGTTGCGGCTGAAGACAATTTGGGGCTGAAAAATTTGTGGATGACTTCTACCAGTTGGCCACTGTGTGGACAAAGCATGAGTGCTGCTAAAGACATGTGGAGAGGATTTCACAAACCCTGTGGTTGCAAGAGCCACCGTTCAGGACTGGAGACTTTTCCAGTGCTGGACTTGATGGCAATGTGACCAGCAAGAAGAAGGCAGGATCAGGCTTAGACCAGAGTGATGAAGTACAGAATTAGCTGCTCTTCCAGATTATCATCTTCAGACAGAGACTGTACAACAGCTCCATTTTCCTGCTAGCTTTTCCTTCACTCTCGTTGCAGGTCATGTCTGTGGTGGTTGAGGAAATTCATAACATCATACTGTGTTTCCTGCATGACACTGCAGGGGTTGTGCTGGCTCCTCACCACTTTCTACCAGCAGTGGTAAAAACTGTGCCTCTGCCCAAGTTGTCAGTGATACAAATAAAGGTCCCATGCCAGGGGATGTTCTGACTGGACAGATGGCTCTCTGTCAGTGCTTAGAGACCGTACACTTAATGGTCTCTTCAAGCAGCACGATGCTGGGATTCCACGTAATCCCAGAGGATGTAACGATTGCAGACTGCCTTTCTGTGGGGCTGCTCTATTGCTCCTGGAAAGCCCCTGCACTTGAACATAAACCCTTAGTGCATGCCAAAAGCTAGTCTAAAAGTGATGGCATCGTTGTCAGCACATTTTCAAGAGGGCTGACAAGGTGTCCAGTGTCTGTGTTTTCACACGACAGAGTCGTGTTGCTGTGCTTGGCTGCACTGGCACTGTTCTGCAGCCGGTGGAGATACTGCGGCTCCTGAAGGCCACGATGGTATCAACGGCACAAGAGACTGACGTGTGATTGTCGTGCAGTGCCCCTTCGTGTCGTGACCTTCCTCCAGCTTTCGACAGAGGAACCCATAAGAGGACGCTGACCCGATGCCCTGGCATTCACATTCCCTGCCTCGCCACAAAATGGCTGCATCGCAGGCACCCAGAACCTGAGGGCGGGAAAAGGGAAAGGGCCGTCCCCTCCCCGCATCCTCGGTAGCTGCGCCCTTGCACACCGCCACTTCTCCTCTGCCAGCTTAGGGCCGGCTCGGTGCTCTCTGAGCGGCCGCATGATTGCGGCTTGGGAGAGGCTGCGAGTAAGAAGGGAGATGGCCGCGGTGAAGTTTGCGAGGGCGCTGCTCGGGTCCTCTGCCCCACGCTACTGCTGCCGCTGTTGCTCTGAGAGGATCGGCCCCATCGCAGGGGTACGGGCAGGGAGGAACCGGCGTTGCCCTGCTCCAACACCCGCACCAGTAGCAACAGCCACTCGCGAGCTTGTGCAGGCGGCCGCGGCGAAGGGCAATGAGACGCTCGGGCGGGCCCTACGGCGGTGCCACCCCTGCTGGGCGGGAGGGCGGGCGGCCTCTGCCAAGGGGGGGGCCTGGCCGCGGCCCCGTTCTGCCCCTGCGGCGGCTCTGATGCCGCTCCAGCGCCGCAGCTCCGCCTCCTGCCTTCTCAAACGGGGCTTCCCACAGTGTGTCCCCAGCGGCGAGCCGTGCGGGAGGCGGGCCGGGGCCCGGCTGACATGGGAGAGGGCATGTCCAAGCGGCTCAATTTGAAGCTGGGCGGCGAGGCAGACATGGAGGAGCGGGCGTTCGCCAACCCCTTCCCTGACTACCCGCCGCAGGGAGCTGCGGCCGTCCCCAGCGCGGCGAATGCCCGGCGGGACAGGGCGGAGGAGGAGCCTCTCCCTTTCGGCACCGACGGGAAGGTGAGTCCCGGGCCCGGCCTGAGCGCGGGCGGAGCGGGCGCTGCCTCGGGGCCTTGAGTCTGCCCGCGTCTTCCGGTGGGGCGGGGGTTGCCCAGGCCTGTCCGCGCTGCTGCGGTTCGCCGGGCCGAGCCCGCTCGAGTTTATCTAAACGAAGCGCTCAAGGAGGGGAGAAGGCGAACGCTTATCTGGAATAACCATTTTCTCCTCGGATGAATCGTCAGGGGGGATGCTGGGACGTTCCTGGGTCACGCACACAAACACACACATCTATGGTTTAGGGGTACCCCGGCAGACACTTGGGAGCCGGTCCGGGCTACCAGAAGATCTGCGTGGTGCCAACGGACACACGAGGTTCTCAGAAATCATCCTGCTCCTCTCATCTCCTTGGCAACACACACTGCTGGGTGAGGAGCTGCGTGTGTTTTAGGCTTTCAGTACAGCAGCTGCTCAGTTAAGGACCCTGTCCAGTTTAAGCTGCAGAAGGAAGAGCAAAATATGGATATTCGTGTTGGTTTAGCCCCAGAGCAGCCTCGTCTGTCTGTCCTGTGCAGCTGCCTCGTCATCTTTTGGGTGAAAACCACTGCGTGGTGACATTGGCAGTGCTGGGTGGCAATCTAACTTTTGTAACTCGCAGAGAGCCTTTCACCTTAGCTTTGTATTTTTCTGCTTGTGGCACCAATGAACTACCTTGACTTACTGATAGGGTGGCATGCAGATTATGATGCCCAGCAGTGTTCTGCCTCAGCAGGACTGCATCAGCTCACCAGGAGTATGAGGCAGTGAAAGGTTTCTCTAAGTCATTGCGACTGGGGTTTGTGAAGATGTGTGTGTCTAAGCAGAACGCAGAAAAGATACAGGGAGAAGACTGTGGCTTACTGCTGCAGTTAATTGCAGCTGTCAGAAGCAGAGCTTGGCATTTGATAAAAAAAGCAGTGGTGGGTTTGGAAGGGAAATATGCTTTGCTTTGACAGAAATCCCTGGCAGTATACTCAGTGATCGTATAATTGTCTGTGGAAGAGGACTGTGCTTTCTTTGTTCTCTTGTATCTGGTTCATGGTATAAAATCATCCAAAGTATTCTGAGTTAAGCATGAAGGCAAAGAGAACATGGCAGAACAACAACAGCTTTATATTGTTAAATTCATAAAACCACACCAATAACTTCCTTTGAAGGCCTATTGGAGGCCAGTCATCCTTATGTACCTGCTCTTGATTCCATGCTTTGTCTGTTTGGTTTTTTGCAGAATAGTTAATCTGTAATTTCCTTCACATTTAATTCTTGGCCACATTGTTCTGTGGCAGAGCTAAAATTAGTTACTCCAGAATTTCTATCCTTCATGCTAGGACTGTCCTTCTCTGCCATAGATGAGAATGGATTTGCAGTTACACTCACTGCAAATGTTTTTCCCCAGCATTCGTGGTGAACTCCTTGGTACCGTGTGGCCGTTAGCAGCTGCACATGTAGCTTTGTTCAGAAAATCTGTTTGAGCACCAGTGCAGCTGTGTGCTTTATGAAAGGTGATATTTGGGCTTTGTTACGTTGAGAAGTATGAAGCTTCTCCAGAAAAAAAAAGAGCATTCTCTGTACTGTATTGGGGTAATGTAACTGCAGCAACTTCGAATTTTGTCAGGTCTGTGCATTTCACAGGACAAAGTGTTTATGTATTTTCCTTTGTTTCCACATCTGCAAATTCTGAGGTGCTGTCCAACATATTGCTGAATGCCTATAGATGAAAACCTGAGGATATTTATGTGTTTATATTTGCAGCATTTGTGTATTGCTATTTCTAGTACTACCCTGACGTTGGTGAGACTGTTATGAGTGCTTTGGGACTGGTTTTGTTTTGTATGGTCTTTGTTTAGGGTTTACTTTTGTTTTTTCATTTAACAGGCTCAAGGTCTGTCAGATAACTGTCTTTGTCTGCCTAGTGCCCCAGTGAAGACAAAAGGACTTTACACTGATTAGGAAGTTTGTTCCACAAAGCGCTGCCCACAGAAGTACAAGTTTCCTAAAAATGAGAGCAGCTTTCAGAAGCCCTTAAGCACGCTGCATAATTTCTTCCTCCCATTCGCCGCTGTGTGGAGTGGTGAGCATGGAGTGATTCACGTCATGACAGCTAGAGGTGTGCAGGGCTCTGCCGTTGTCATGGAAGACAGTGCATTATTAATACCTCCATTTGATTTCATAAGCCACCACAGTTGCCATCAAAAATCCGTCTGGCTGATGAAAGGACAAGAAGCTCTTCAAGTGACTGTCTGCAATGTGAGACAGTTGGGGCAAAGCGCTGTGTGTTTGTATGCATGAGGTACAGCTCAGCGGGCTAGAAGGTATGGAAGCAGAAGAGAAAACAAAAGTTTTGGGGCTGCTGCTTTACTGCCTTAAAAATAGTTGCAGTAAACACTGCAGTTACGTAGGTGGGCTCTGCTTATGGAGTGTGTAGTCGCTTTTTCTTAACTAGATTTCTTTCCTGTAGAAGTATTGTGGAATTGAATTGCTCTCATAACTTGTCTGAGCAAACAGAAGGCACTAATTCATAAGACAGTATTGATGTTTGATTAATAAGAAGTATAATTTAAACATACAACCATTTGTTCTTCTCCAGCTTTCTGAGAGTCCCCATTCAGGGATTGTCAGATTGCTATAAGGTTCCTCTGGAATCTTCTGTGTAAGTTTGTTTTTTGCATGAGTCCTTGCTGCAGTGCCAACTTGAGCAGTGTTGCTTTCTCTGTGAAATACACTTTAGCTAAAAGAAAACCTGGCCCCGAGTTCTCTCCACCTGTTGTACAGATCACTACTAATAAAGACAGTTCAATGAAATTCCTTAATTGAGTGCATACTGAGATGAGAAGAAGCAACGTGTATTTTTCTTGTTCGCTAGGTAGCTCTGTGTGTCTAGGCCATCTCTACTGCTTCTGTAGAATCAGTCTCTCTTCCTTACTCTAGCATCAGTCCCCCAATACTGATGAAGTAAGGTTAGTAGCAAAGTAGGGTTAGTTAGTGAGGGTAGTAAGAAAGATAAGAGAAGAAGCTGAGTTCATATCTTCCTTGGCCTAGGAGTCTGCACAAGCTACTTGTCCTAGATGGGTCATGATGCAAGTAAATGCTGAGTCGTGTTTTCAAAAAACACATCAGTATCTAAATGTCTTTACAGAACAAATGTGATAACTCGCCCTGTGTCTGTCAAACCAGAGCATTACTTCTGACCACAGAAGGAGTGCCATGAGCTCTCATGGTTCCATTGTCAGAATTTTGTAAGCACTCTGGTCCAAATGTGGTTGTAGAACTGTAAGTTACAGGATTCTCTCACCTGTCAGAAAATACTGATGTAAAACATGCACAGCAGCTGCTTATTCTCTCAATGTGCTCCTGGTGCTGGTTTGTTCTAAAGCCGCAGCTGTAAAGCTAGGTATGGCTGTAATGGGGAGGTGGGTTAGGAAGGACTATTGTTACCATGATACCAACTGCAAGTGCAGTGTGCCTTATATTTTGTTTTAGGAGAGTTCTGTTTGCTCATGGAGTAGTTTTTTAATGCGTGCGTGTCGGTCCACAAAAGATGATGTCAGTTCTTTTTAGGAATCCTGCAAGAAAGCAGCTGTTGCTGACAAGGACAGCATAGTTTGCCAAAGATGAATGATATTTCATTTAGGCTTACTTTCCTTATGTGTTTGTTGGCTTTGAAGGGTTTGGGATTGGGGTGTAGGTTTGATACCACCTCACTGCGATGGAAAAATAATCTGGCTTTAATGAAATTTATCTTTCTGCAGTACTTGTGTTTCATGCTGAGCCTTTCTTGTTACTGTAGTCAGTATGGTGCAGGGTTCTGCTGGATATAATGGGAAATAAGCTCTCGTTTTTCTGTTTTTACGATGTAAAATTTGTGATGGGGTTGAAAGCAGTTGTTCTGCAGCAGCAGAGGAATAATGCAGCAGTTATATTCCTGGAGAAAGCCTTTTCTAGTTAAACTTACTCTGCAACTCCTATTCTCAGACAATCTGTTGTGAACCAGGAGTAAATCACACAATCATGTAGTGGTCTGGGTTGGAAGAGATCTGAGACATCATTTAGTTCCAGCTCCTCTGCAGTCATCAGGGACACCTTTCACTAGACCAAGTTGCTCAAAGCCTCATCAAACCTGACCTTGAATATGTCCAGGGGTGAGGCATCTGCAACTTCACTGGCCAACCTGTTCCAGTGTTTCATCACTCTCACAGTAAAGAATTTCTTCTTGATACCTAATCTAAATCCTCTCTCTTTCAGTTTGAAGCCGTAACACCTTGTCCTATCACTATATATCACTGTTATAAAAAGTCCCTCTCTACTTTCCCTGTAAGCTCCTTTCTTAAAGGGGGAAGTACTGGAAGGCTCCTTTAAGGTCCCCTGTACTAGTGCTTGGGATTGCCTTGACTCATGCATGTGATACTGGGTGTCAGAGGTTCCTTCTGCAATACTGTGTTTTCAGGCTTTCCTGGTTTTTGTTTGTCCCTAGAGGGGTTCCAAGAGTCATCTGTGGAAAAGGCCGAATGCCAGCTGGCATCATCCCCATGAAATGAATGCTCATCCCATGAAATACACTCCTCTCATGCCCTCAACACAAATCAGTGTGCTCTCTGCTCAGCTGTAATGCTGCTGTAAGAGTCCTTGAAGGAGGTTTATAAATCTTGTAAAGCTACCTTGCAACATACATTTCCTTATGTAGTTAATTTATTCTAGAGCATGCAGTCATCTGGTATAAGCTTACAGTAGAATATAATCAAATGAGTGGTGACAGTCCTTAAAGCCTCAGAGAAACTAAAACAAACAAATGTAAGAGGCAGTGGTAGAGGAGTTGGTAGGTGGCGAAGACTTAATTGCCACTTCTATTCACACTAGCATAAGCTTGAAGCTGGATCAATGGGTAGAGGCCAACAGGATGATGTTTAACAGGGCCAAGTGTAGGGTCTTACATTTTGGCCACAATAACCCCTAGCAGAGCTACACACTGGGGGATGAGTGGCTGGAGAGCCGACTGGCAGAGAGAGACCTTGAGGTACTAGTCGACAACCGGCTTAATATGAGCCAGCAGTGTGCCCAAGTAGCATGAAAGGCCAATGGCATCCTGGCCTGTATCAGGAATAGTGTGGCCAGCAGGACTAGAGACATAATTATCTCCCTGTACTGAGCACTGGTTAGGACTCACCTCAAGTACTGGGGGAAGTTCTGGGNTGGGGGGGGCACAACACCTTATCTCTCTCTATAACTACCTGAGGGGAAGTTGTAGACTGGGGGAGTCGGGCTCTTCTCCTAGATAACTAGAGACAGGATGAGAGAGGGTGGGGCATGAAGCTGCACTAGGGAAGGTTAGGTTGGATGTTAGGAAGCCCTTCCTCACTGGAAAGTGATCAGATCCTGGAATGGACTGCAAAGAGCAGGTGGCATCCCCATCCCTGGAGGTCTTTAAGAAAAGACTGGACCTGGCACTTAGTGCCATGGTGTAGCTTATTGTGGTGATGTCAGATAATGCAGCTGGGTTTGATGATCTTAGAGGTCTTCTCTAGCTTCCATCATTCTGTGATTCGGGCTGATAAATAATTACACTGATAAAGAAAATTCCCTTCATCTGTTCCATCACAAGCATTGAATCAAGTTAGTTACAATTCCTATTTTAGTGAGAGGGATATGCCAACCGAAGCTAAATTATTTGTGTAGGACTGAGGTTTCAGAGTAGAACCTGGGTGTCCTAGCGTCCTATTGTTCCCTTCCTGCCCCCAAGTAATTTGATCTGGTGATGATAAAAACCACTCTGATTTGTTAGTGGCAGGTGGGTTGTCCAGACATGATAACTAGACTGCTTGTAATGTGCAAGGAGATAAATAAACCAGGAGTCTGAAACATTTGTTCTCTCTTGTCACATAAGCCGAGCACAGTGCCTGAACGCATCCATGTGCATATCCTCACACTGTTTCACCATATGCCTTTGCACTGGTTTAGCTGGCTTTGGAAGGGGAGAAGCCCTGCCCGTGGGAAGCTTTCCTTTGTGTTGCGGATTTTGCCAAACTACTCAAAAACCTGTTGTGGCTATAATTCAGTTTCCTAATGAAAATATGCTCAGCACCATGTTAAAGCTAAAGAATAACGGATGCATAGAGTTACTGGAAGAAGGTTAATGGTGCTCTAGCTGTTTTGTGGAGTGGTGTGTGACGTAAGACTTAATGACATAATTTCCTCCTCCCTTCCTGTCATACCATCATAAACTGGATTTGACCCTGCAGACATGTGTGTTAGAGGACTGGTATAATTCCTACTGTCTTTTGATTTCTAAATCTGCAGAATGGAAGTTTGAATTCACTGATTTTTGTTGAAGTTCTTCTCTGAAGAGGAGTTTGTGTGGTGTATTTTGGAGTAATCAGTGTGTGGCGGCATCCAGGATCCATCGTTTTATCTCATCCATCATTTGTCCCCTTTGGGGCTCTATTTAAACGAACAAGAATTTACCTTCCTACTGAGCTAATACTTCTTCAGTAAAAAACCCATAAATGTTTGACACCAACATGTGTGGGAGTGTTGATCTGCTCGAGGGCAGGAAGGCTCTGCAGAGGGACTGGGACAGGTTGGATCGATGGGCTGAAGCCAGTTGTCTAAGGGACAGTAAGGCCAAGTGCTGGGTCCTGCATTTCAGTCACAACAACCCCAGGCACCACTA